>JAFLJL010001366.1:0-44994 GCA_018398815.1 Conus ventricosus | reverse complement strand
CCCAAATTGCTGGGCCATAAAGCCAACTACTTTGCTTGCAGTAGACAAAAGCCAGCTAACCGACACTCCCTAATATACCAGGTAAAGAGTCTATAGCTTTACCAGCTAATTTTTTTAATAAACTCGCAAGATGATCAAGTTGTTTTTTTTACCCATGATTTATCAGGCGTGATGGAGAAGATGGCGGGGGAGGCACTGGACTTTGACCACCGCCGCCTGTAATAGCCAACACCAGTGTAACTTATTGCAAATACCTAAGGCTGTTATAACGCTTGCTAATGTGACTCCCTGCTCTCTAAACAGTGTTCGTATTCGTTCAGCTAGCGTCGTGTCTTCATATAAAATTCTTTGGATAGTTTCTCTTATTCTGCTCACTTGAGTTCGTAATTGTTCTTGGTTAGTAGACGTCGCTGCTAGTCTTAATGATCTTTCTTGTTCAAGCTCATTTAGTTTTTGTTTTATTCTTCTTTAACATCACGCCCTAAGTTGGCTCGGTCGCCTCACGAGTTTTTCTTTTTCTCTCTTTTAATATCCTCATCTAGTTTACTCAGTTTTGCTATATTGTTTATTAATTCGCCTCTGAAGGTTCTTAAAGTACGATCAAGGGCTCATAATTCTCTCTCAGGCAGCAGCGGATCATGTATTGTTTTTAATGCTGTTTCTTCTGAAAAAGTGGTTTCTGCTTCTATTGTATTTATTATTTTGTCTACTGATTGATTTAAATCTTTAAGTTCCATGTTTTGCATTTGGTTATCTGTTGGGAGTTTTTGTAGTGTGTTTTGAAGTTTAGCAACTGTCTCCCCACCTAATTTGGTATAGTATTGCCGAGGCGATTCCGTTCGCTCACACTGAAGTTTTTCTAATTGTAGTCATGCCTACAAACCTTGATGGGTCTCGTTTAAATGTAAGCTGAAAACGTTCTCCTTTGTCGTTTTTCACATACAAATGTTTATCTTTTAGTTCAAAATCATCAGGGTATATAGTTTCGGGAGGTTCAGTCCTAAACTTTGGTATAATGATCTGACCTCACTTTCTGTTAATTCACGCCTTTGCCACCCTTCTACTAATTCATCATGCAATGAGAGCGCCGAGCGATGCTCTGTCAAAGGGGAATCACTCATATCGTCTCCAGCATCAAAAACATCATAATCTTCTTCACCTTCAATGCCTGCCATGTTTTTAAATAATTAACTTTTTTATTTTGTTTTATAAAAAAATGTCACAAGCATATGGCTCAATTCTTGACCCGCATAGAAGACTGAAAGAGCCCTTTGGCGTGAAGGGAAATAAACGGAATATTACTGTTCCAAATAATCTATCTACTATTGATGCAGATCAAATTCTTACTGTCAAATTTCCAGACCTAGGTGCAGATGAAGTGATTGTGCCAGGCTCTGCGCAACTTACTTTCAAAATAGATCTCGCATCAGAAACAGACCCAAACAGGACAGTTGTCCAGAATCTGGGATGGGCAATCGTTAAGAAAATTTCTATAAAACTTGAGGGGCAAGAAATATTTTCTTTACACAATGCAGACATATTTTTAACCTATTCTGATTTATGGCTAACCGAGAATGAAAGGGCCGATCTTGCGTTTCAAGGAATAGAAAATAATGAAGCACTAAAACACAGAATAGGCGCCGCAGATGCTAAAGACGGCAAAAAGCATGAAGCTGTAAGTTATGCGTTTGGAAATCGCTTTTCCATTCCTTCAGATTTTGAGTTGTTAAAAGCGCATGCCCCATACTTTCAAGGAGCATTAAAGACAGATTGTCATACGAACTAACTTTTAATGAATACAAACACGTTATTATATCTACAGACGCCGAAGCAAAGTACAGCATTTCTGACATCTCGTTAGAGTTTGACGTTGTTAGCAACCCTAATTTAGCAAGGCTGATTGAGCAACAATATCAGTCAAAATTAGCAATATATTACGAAAGAGTGATTCATCATACAACATATCCCAAAAGCAAGGCAGACACTATATGGAATTTTAGTTTTAGCGCCACAGCACGATCGCTTAAAGGTATTTTATTGCTGTGTGAAGATGAAAGAGAACCATTCAAAAGACAAAGTGAAAAGTTTATTAATCCAAAAATAACGAAAGTACAATGTTCGATTGAGGGTAGTCCTAACCAAATCTACGCTAGCGGGCTTAAACCTCATCAACATTTTGATGAAATAAGAAAACTGTTTGGTGGTGGGAGGTGTAGAAGTCCGACAGTAGACCTTGTGTCTAAAGATCTACACCTTCACAATGTTAGGCTCGATGATTATTTAACAACGAAATACGGTTTATGGATTGACCTAAGGTCAACAGAGGATAATCAGCTGCATGGAAGTGGGAGAACGGTTAAAGACGTAATAAACATTCAAATTGATAAAAAAGAAGATGGCGATAAATCGCTTAATGCACATTTGTTTTTAATATATGATGCGCAGCTGAATATTCAAGATAACAGATTAAAAGATATACATTACTAAATTATTTTTTATTTTTAAAAAAGCATGTCTGTTCAGCATTATCCAAAAGTACCTAAAGAAGAGATAGTAGGCAGCTCTGCTGCTATAGAAAGCCCTAACATAAAACCTTCAGATTAACCAACATTACACAAATGCAACAAAAACTAGAGCAGGACCTTTCAAAATACAGCAAAACCAAACGAAGGTATTCTGCTGCCTTTAATGCTGTTACTTATGTTAATACTGGAGCATCAACTGTAAGTGCTGTATCGGCAGGAACAAGTGTAGGTCTCTTAGCAACAGGTGTTGGTGCACCGGCAGCTTTACCTCTAGGCGGTTGTCTTTAACTCTCGGCCTGTGCTCATTAGCCGTAAGTGCTGCTAGCAAAAAATTAAAAACTAAACTCCAAAAGCACACAGCTATAGTTCAACTAATAACAGCTAAACTTAGTTCCTTTAAGCTGATAATAAATAAAGCACTAGCTGACTCAAACATCACAGATGAAGAATTTAGTCGTTACAGGCCGATTTTGATGACTACAAAAGACAAAAGTTTGATCTTCAAAGAAAGGCAAGGACAAGTTTTTCTCAACAACCAGACAGCGAGCAGATAAAAAAGGAATGTTTAAAAAAGTAAATGAAACATTAAACTCTGTTCTAAACAGCTCACATTAACAACGCCAAAGGGTGTTTATACTTTAGTTTATGAGTCCAAGCACAAAAAAGACCGTTGATATTGATTCTGATTAATTTTTTAATTTAAATAAATGTGTTATGTTAGAAACACATTATGGATAAGATATATGAAGGTCAGACGAATTGTTTGAAGGAATCCAAAAAGAGAATTATCAAAAGCTTTAAATGATATCAGTCAAGAAGTCATGATTCAGCAAACGTACGGGCAAGTGTTGTTCATGCTATTTCTCAAGTTCCGGGTAAACTAACAATAGACCCGCCAGTTAAAGTAATGTTAGCTGTTTTAATCGACTATGTAAACAATAAATGAAGAAAATCTAGAAGTCTGGGTCTCGACTAAACAACAGACTATTCTTTCTCATAATGACTTAACACCTGGTTGGGCAGACCAACTGCTTACACAGTTTGATATGGCCGCTGAAGAAGCCAAATGAGAGGCTCTGGTTGGTCAGAGGGCGAAGTCATAGAGATCAGATTAAAACAGGCTAAGTATGCGCCGATTGTAGGCAAGTCTTACATTCCACTACCTCCAGCATTAGTTGCAAAAAGAGCAGTTATAAACATAAAGAATACAGACAACAAATGTTTTATGTGGTGCATTCTCGCAAGGCTGCATTACGTCCGCAAAAACGCAGACAGAGTGTCTTACTATGAACCTTACAGCAATGATCTTAACTTTAGTGGAATATCCTTTCCTGTTCGCGTGACAAAATTGGTCAGTTTGAAGAACAAAACAAACCAATAACTGTTAACGTATACACATGGGATGAGGAAACAAATCTACAGCCGATTAAAGTGTCCAAAAAACAGCCCAACGATTGGCGAACCAAACAAAAATCATGTGGACTTACTACTGATGTTTTCACCAGCAGGGCTACCACATTACACATTGATACGAACAATGAGTAGATTATTGGCGCATACTTCAAAAAATCATGGCAAACAAGAATTCTGTAGAAAATGTTTAACAAGAATTCTATCCGGTAAAGCCGCAATCGAACATAAGAAACATTGTATCGGCCCAGTAGATTGCCATACAGAACTAACTACAACCCCCACCCGATCTAAGTTAGTTTTAAGAACTGGAAACGGATGCAAACTTGTCCATATGTTGTTTACGCAGACTTCGAATCACTCATTGTTCCTTATGAAGGACCAACCCCACAGAAACTTCCAAAAACAGCCTTAGTGAGTAATCATCAGATTTGCTCATTTGCCTTCATCGTGTGTCAGGTCGGATGGCGCTCATGCAACGCCAGAATTATACAGAGGACCAAATGCAGCAGAAAACTTCTTAAAACGCATGCAGCAAGTGCGTAATGATTGTTCTAATAATCTGAATTTATCTGAAATCATGATGCGCCTGAAGACCAACAACAGTATGACTCAGCCACACATGTTGGATTTGTGGTTTAGACCTCTCATCAGACGCAGCGAATCCAACAGTAAGAGACCATGATCACATTAGTGGGAAGTTCAGAGGAGCAGCGCACAACAACTGCAATCTTCAACTAAAGTTTGACCCAAGGACATGGAAATTACCCATCTTCTTTCATAACTTGCGAGGTTACGACTCTCACCTTATAATGCAAGCAGTCAGCAGCGCCTTAACATAACATGCATCGCACAGTCATCGGAAAAGGTACATGTGTTTCACTTTTAAATAACATGTATTTTTATGACTCTATGCAACACATGATGGGTTCATTAGAGTCGCTGGCTATGTCCTTAAAGTCCTGCCCAATAACAGAAGAATATTTTGACCCAACCTTGTTAGAAAGGGCGTTTACCCTTATGAGTACATGAACAGTGGCAAAGGTTTGACGAAGATACACTTCCACCTAAAGGCGCGTTCTTTTCTAGCCTTAGAGGAAAGGACATCAGTGATTCTGATTACCAGCATGCTCAAGAGCATGGCAGAACTTAGAGTGTAAAACGATGGGGGACTATCATGATTTATACTTGATGGCTGACGTTTGTTTGTTGCGGACGTCTTTGAAAATTATAGAAAGACCTGCATGAAACATTATAGCCTGGATCCCGCGCATTATATTCTGCGCCCGGGATGAGTTGGGATGCTTTCTTAAAGTTTACTGGAGTACAGATTGATTTATTGTCTGACCTGCCAATGATTCAGATGATTGAAAACGGATTGCGTGGAGGAATTAGTATGGCGTCGCATCATTACTGTAAGCAAACAACAAATACCTAGATGATTATGATCCGAGTAAAAGGTCTAACTATCTCATGTATTTAGATGCAAACAATCTGTATGGATGGGCTATGGCGCAATCACTTCCATTACGTAACTTTTAAAATGTACACAGATCAGAAAAAAAATATTCAAAAGGCATTAAAGTGGTTGAGCAGTTTAACGCCTGATCGACATTGGGGCTTTATTCTAGAAGTTGATTTAGAATATCCTCATGAACTCCATGACCTGCATAATGACTACCCATTAGCTGCAGAAAGTCTAAAGATGAATCCAACAGAGCCACCTAAACTTGTGCCTAATCTTCGAGGTAAAAAAAAAAATGTCTGTCATTACAGACTTCTACAATTTTATTTAAGACATGGTTTGAAGTTGACAGCTGTTCATCGTATAATTGCTTTTGATAAAGAACAGTTCATGAAACCATACATCATGAAGAACACTGATCTCAGAACTAAATCCACAGATGCTTCAGAAAAAGACTTTTTCAAGCTAATGAACAACAGCTGTTTTGGAAAGACTATGGAAAATCCACACAAGCGTAAAGATGTCAGATTGGTCACCAAAGAGAACGAAGCAATTAAGCTGACTTCAAAACCTAATATCAGGACTTCAGAAGATTTCATGATCAGCTTTTTGGCATAATAATGAAAAAAAGAAAGGTCATATTGGACAAACCTGTATTTATTGGGTTTACTGTTTTAGAATTATCAAAGCTTTTGATGTTAGAATTTTCTTTATGACTACTTTAAACCCTTGTATCCAGAGTCCAAAGTACTTTACACAGATACAGATAGTTTTGTTATAGATATCCCTACTGAAGACATCTATAAAGACATGGAAATAGAAGTAGCTAAGGGCATGCGGGATGGTATGACACATTGATTACCCTAAAGATTCGCCTTTGCATTCAATTACTAATAAGAAGGTTTTATCGGAAATGAAATGAGGTAGGGAACAGTAAACGATAAATAGTAAACAAGTGGGGTATGTTTTGCTCCCATAAGGAAACCTAACACAGAGTAACTTTTATTCAAGACTGGCACAGCCTTTTTAACTTGAATAAAGTCAGACAAATACATGGACGAACAATCTAATAGTGGAGGAAAACAAGCCAGGCCAACAACTGAACTGTCTGGCAAAGATTTGGACTTGAGGGGAGGGGAGTTTGAAGATGGAGAAACTGGGGAAATGAAATTAAAAAAACATTTTTTTTTTTAAATTTCATTTCCCCAGTTTCTCCATCTTCAAACTCCCCTCCCTCAAGTCCAAATCTTTGCCAGACAGTTCAGTTGTTGGCCTGCGCTTGTTTTTCCTCCACTATTAGATTGTTCGTCCATGTATTTGTCTGACTTTATTCAAGTTAAAAAGGCTGTGCCAGTCTTGAATAAAAGTTACTCTGTGTTAGGTTTCCGTATGGGAGCAAAACATACCCCACTTGTTTACTATTTAAGAAGGTTTTAGGAAAGATGAAGGATGAATCATCCGGAGGGGTGATTAAGGAGTTTATTGGTTTAAGGTCGAAAATGTACAGTATTTCGAGCCAGGAGAAAACCATTAAGAAAGCAAAAGGAATATCTCGCAGTGTTGTGCAGTCAAACATATCGCATGACAACTACAAAGAAGCATTGTTCAATAAACATACTTTCATCATGACAACGTAAAACTACGATCTAATCTACACGAGATCAACACAACGGTTGTAACAAAAAAGTCTCTCGACAGCACCAACACAAACCGAGTATACTGAACAACATTAAAAATGCACCGCTTGCCAAAAGACCCAGACAACGTTGGTAGTACAGAATTATTTAATGAAAGTAAGCATATTTGATTACGCATCCATTTTTCAATTAAAACAAATGTCTGTTCTTGACAAGAATGGCCGAATTCATCTGAAATTAGCTGGTGACTTCACTAGGGTCCCTGTCAAAAAGTACACCACGACGAGCATGTCCGTTCCGCGAGCTCTAAAACCGAGTGTGTCCGCCATTTGCCCCGATGCACGCTTGGCAGCGCCTCCTCATGGAGTAGACAAGTTGTGCAAGAATGCCTGTGGCAGTCCATCCCACTCCTCGGTCAGTGCGCGCCTAAAAAGATCGAGAGTCTGTGGACGCCCTTCCACGGGCCAAAAAGACGCCCCAGCTCATCCCAGACAGTTTCCCAAGGGGGAGCCATGCAGGGACAGAGATGGCCAGGGCAACACGACAATATTGTTTCGCCTGGAGAAACGCAGCGGTGGCTCTTGCGGTGTGGGGTCGTGCATTATCAGCTGGAAGAACTGCAGCTCCGGGTTTGCTGGCCAAACAGTGGGACGACGGGGTTTTGCAGCACCTGCTGGTACGTGTTGGTATTCACATGGTTGTCAAAAAAGTACAGAGGGTCCGGTAGTCATGACTGAATGCCCCCCAAACCATCAGACTGGCCCCCTCCCCATCTATCGGCTTCAAACACGCAGCATTTGGGCGTAGCGTTCCCCGACATGCCTCCAGACTCTCATTCTCCCGCACATGAGATAACGCGAAGCGACTTTCGTCAGAGAACAGCACAGCCTCCACTGACGTCGTGTCCAGGGCAGATGCTGGTTGGCCCACTGCAGCGTTGCTGACGGTGTCTACGGGTGAGGACGGGCCAACATGGGGGCGTCTTGCATTGAGCCCTGATTCTTGCAATCGACGTCGAACGGTTTTGCCCGGGACACGGGAAACCCCGTCGACCAACCACCTGGCGACATGTTTCTGCAGCTGTAAGGAATCGATTACGAACATGAAGCTGGCGAATGTAATCGATCTTACTTGGTGTGGTAACACGAGGTTGGCCCGTTCGCGCCGATCAGTGGTGGAACCAGTCGCTGCCAAACGTTGTGATAGCCTTACAATTGTAGAGTGACGCATTTCAGTTGTCTGGCTGTCTCTCTCGATGACATACCGACCATCAACATTCCAAGGCTCGCTCGCGTTCTTGCATAGACAGTCGCAGCATTGTTTTCGGACCACTTCGCCTGGTCGAAGACAACTGATACCGTTTTCCAGTGGGCATGACTTCAAATCACCATTTGAGACAAAGAAACAGATGGGGCTAACGTTCAGTCTCGGCCCAGTGGCAAAAAAAGTGTTTGGGGGGGTTGCACGGGGCGTCACACGAAGTCGGCAAGCGCGGAGAAACCGAGGCAGTGTGAATCTGTGCCCCCTTAAAAATTGTGTTAATATACCAAAATCCAAAATACACATTTTTTTCCAAATGGGAAATGGGCAAATCAAAAGGGTGCGTTTTTATGTTGTTCAGTTATATTTTTTAATCCAGAGTTTTCATATGCAATGGACATGGAGAACGGCATAATTACATACCTTCTTCAATTTCCTCCTCAAATTGTTTATAAGCCCAGACATATCATATTTTCCTAAAGTTTATTATAAGCTCAATCATATCTTACCCAAATTTCAGACAAATTTTTTCTCATGTTTGCTTGATGTGCTCGAATTTTTTTTATTATTTCAAGATATTCTTTTCCCCATGTTTGATAATCAAAATTTGGTTTTTGGGGCTGTAGGCGATCTGGATGTTTTTAGCATTTTGCCGATGAATCCACACAAATGTTTCCTTAATAGTAGAATCGTATCAAATGATTCCCGATCAATTCCAAGGCTTTTCCCTTTATCATTCTTGTTTCATTCTGCGCTTTCCTTCTGACTTCCATTTTAAAAGACTCAAATATATTTATGTAAATTAAAAATTAATTAAGCAACGGGAACTGGGTCTGGTGGGATTTTCTGCAGTTCTTCCTTCAAAAAAGATCTTTGAGGACGGTTGTTTTGTTGTGTCATTTCTCGTAAATAAACAGGGGAGGATTCATTTTTTACAATTTTTTTATTCATATGGATCAACACTCCAAACTGGATCGGTTGCCCTGATGCGAGTGCCCCCTTCTGCTTCCCTGGTAAATAAAGGTACCTTACTTTTAAACCAAACGGTAATAGTTTGCTGGTTTGTACTGGAGTCTTCAGCAACATTTATTGCTTGTTTTTTGATTGCTTGTACTGGTTTTAGTCCTGTTAATTTAAATTCTTCATTATTCATTGCGCGCAAAACTGAGGGCAGTCTTCTAACCCATTCTGTGTTGCGAGAATTGTCAATAAGCTCTCTGTAAAACTGGTAGGAAAAACGTCTTTCGCTAACTGTTTGTTAAAGTTTTCAACAAAAAGCCTGTGACTGTGAACTCCTGGAATGCCTCTTTTAATGGTAACTCTATGTTTTAACAAAAATTTGATTCACTTGGCCTTTAAATTCTTTTCCTTCTCGACTTGAATCATGCGAGGGTAAGTTAATGGACCTCGTTGGTATATCAGTTGTATAGCGACAGCAACAGCAGAAGCACTCTTTTGTGTTAATGGTTCCGCATCTTTGTATCTGAAGCTATGGGCAATGAATGTGAGTGCGTACTTTAAAACTTTTTCGTCTAATTGTATCATGGGGTAAATATAGAAGGTCCTTTGATGGGGGTCGTTTGGCGTGTATTCACAAAGTGTGGTCTCTGTATTTGTTTAGGCGCTGGGAAATAAATTTGCCAAATCGCTTGTTTAGATAACCATTCTTTTGCGTTTGTTTCCTGACTCCCGTGCTTGGCTTAGCTTTTTAATTGCCGTTATTCCCTTCCAATATCCTTTTGGTGAATAATAATTTTTTCATTTTTATTCAGCCAATATATGTGCAACAAAATACACAACATCATACCAAAGGCAATAAAGCGATTTCTTGCATCTTTTGTTTTTCTGATGGTTTTATAAAAAAATCACTGAATTTTGGCGGGGCAATGTTTCGATTGGTTTGCCGTTACTAGATAATATTCTTTATTGCTTGATCAACATCTTTAAATGGGGTAAGCTGCATGTCCCTGTTTTTTCAGTGTGTTGTTAATAAAATCTAACTGCTCAATTTTCTGCTTTTCATAGTAATTCCCTTTTGCTGCAGCTAGTTGCTTTCCCTAGCTTTTTTATCTTTTTCTCTCGCCATCATCCCGAGTTTACTAAATGCGTAATTACTTCCGCTAAAAGCAAAACGCATTCACCACAGTGCCACCTATCATCAAAACGAGTGAAGCCATTTTTTATAAATGTTTTTTTTTTTTACATATTGATTACTGTCTGGAATTATTCCCTGCTTAACTAGAAAATCTTTCATACAAATGAAGCTGAATAACAGCAATCAGTTTGCTGAGCTTCAAAGTCTAGTTTGCCAAGATCTGCCGGTTTTATTTTTAAAAAAGTTTTACCAAACATCTTGTATCCTACACTTAGACCTCCAATAACAGCAGAATGGTATACAAGGTTGGTAACAGTTTTTTTCGGCGCTCATTTTTAAAAAATAAAATAATTATAATTTAAAAAAAAAAACATGAAACATCGACGATCTACTAAACCTTCCTGAACTTATGATTACAAATGATCAGTTGATGACCAAGCTATTATGCCCAAAAAGGAAAGGCTGTATTCTTTGGCGGTGTGTGGAAAAACAAAACAGTACCTTGAAATGAATTCAGCATAGAAAAAAGATTCAACGATGTCGCCACAAGACATTGTAAAGTATCATAACAGATGAACGCAACTAGGGTCGAGAATGGTAAAAAGCGTCGGGCAAACGGGTTTTTAGTTTGTACACTAAACTAGTCAGTAGATTTGCTCCCATTGATTCTGAACAAGACTTTATATATGATTTAACGCAGGATCCATTTTAAAAAAAAGTCATTAGAGTTTCTAGGGGCGATCATATACAGATTTGGAACATTACTGTCACCAGTGATCATGGGATTAATTACTTTTAATCATATAGATTTTATTTCCCTTCAAAATGAACGAGCCAGAAAAACACAGAATCAGGAAACATTAAATCAGAAAACATTGAATCAGGTGGAGAAAGTGACCTGTAAAAAGCCGCCTCATTTCCGGGCGTGTTGCAGCAGGAAAAAGATTAGCAGAGTGGAACAAACAAACAAAATTTAAAATTACAAGCACATAATATAACTCATAATGAAAAAGTGCTAGAGCCACAGCCAGTTCTTCAATGCCAGCTAAAAAACACCAGAACAAGTTGATTCAGGACCTACAACAACAGGGTTGCCTACACCGCCAAAATTTTCATGGAATTTCTTAAAGCAATTGTCAATTTTTGCAGCATTGCTGCTGGGGTGGTTTTTGCAGTTATAAAATATATAAACAAAGACAGCAAAAACCAAAGCATCAAAAAAATCTCAACCACTAAAACAGAAGCTGAACACAAAAGCATGCCAAAACAATCAACAACAAATTTTCATTTTGATCCATTTAAGATGAATAATTTTTCCCAAGAACTTAATAAATAATTATAAGTTAAAATTGAATAAGAACTTGGTAGAACTTAGAGGTTTGACTTAGTTATGAATTTTGGGGTGACTTAAGTTAAGAACTTAGAAGGGTTACTTGGGGATGACTTGAGAAAAAAACTTAAAAGTGACTTGATTAAGAACTTGGGGTAACTTGGGATGACTTGAGTTTAAGAACTTGAGGATGACTTGAGGACAACTTGAGAACAACTTGAGTAAGAACTAGAAGTGGTTTGGGTGACTTGAGTTAAGAACTTAGAAGTACTTAAGTGTGGCATGCGTTGGGGCGGGGGTGGGGACGTGCGTGCGTGGGGGGGGGGTGGGGACGTGCATGCGTGGGGTGGGTGTGGGGACGGCGTGCGTGGGGTGGGGGTGTGCAGGAGTTTCCTCCCTTAGTTTTCCGCACCCTAGCAAGTACAGGCGTACCGCAGCCCTCTTGCTGCTAAAATAAGGCGTTCATGGCATGAACGGCTATTTATAGTAGCAGTAAGCAAGGCTAATTTTAAACCCCAGCCCTCTTGCTGCTAAAATAAGGCGTTCACGGCATGAACGGCTATTTATAGCAAGTACAGGCAGTACCGCAGCCCTCTTGCTGCTAAAATAAGGTGTTCAAAGGCATGAACGGGTATTTAAAAGCAATACAGGCAGTACCCCCAGCCCTCTTGCTGCTAAAATAAAAGGGGTTCACAGCATGAACGGCTATTATAGCCAGGCGGATTTTAAATGCAGCCCTCTTGCTGCTAAAATAAGGCGTTCACGGCATGAACGGCTAATTTAAAAGCAAGGCGGATTTTACTGCAGCCCTCTTGCTGCAAAATAAGGCGTTCACGGCATGAACGGGTATTTATAGTACAGTCAGCAAGGCTAATTATTAGTCTTCTTGCACGGTTTTGATCACCGAGTAACAAACACTGTGTAAGAAAGGAGTCATTTTTTTGAACACTTTCAAAGGTTTTAAATTTTATCAAATGGTTCGGAAAGCAGCTCACAAACTGTGTTTTCAAATATTGTCAAAATCTTCAACTGATAGTTTCCGTTTTTTGCTGAGGAAACAAAAACAAAATGCTTCCTTTTTGCTTTGAGGGAGGAAAAACAAGGCCTGCCACTCAATTTCCTTTCTCAAAAACTTTGTCATGGCCTCAGATAAACAATGTGTTTTTTCACGAGATTGGTCTGTTGATCAGAAAGTTTTTCTTGCGAAGATAACAACAGTTCAGGGAATTTTTTTTTCCCAAAAATATTAGCGACACTTCCAGCAACTGGCAAAAAAAATTGAAACATCACTTCCCTGATTTCGCCTTTGTTTTTAAAAAAAACACAAGTTCCCCCTCTCCGATTCTAAAGACATGCAAAGCCAAACCGGCATACGACCGCACAGCAAGCCTGTCAAATGTAAAAGGGCGGTGGGCTCTGGCCTGGTTGCAAATAACACAAATTGTCACGTGTTTTAAAGCTCAGCACTTAAAATTTAAAAAAAGGCACACGCAGAAAACATGCCCCTAAAACTGTTTTGCCAAAAAAAAGGGAACGGGCGCAACCGCAACCCCCGCCAAATGGTGGTTACGGGCACAATTACGGGGTATTAAGGAGCCACAGGGGACCGCGGGTACCTGTTGCTGCCTAACCCCCGCCAAAAATAAAAAACCTACCCCACAATCTGCAAACCCGAATTTTTAGGTCGGGCGCGCACAGTGTCCCCGGTAAAGTCACACATGTTTCCCCCAAATTTTTGGGGGGGTTTTTCCCCAATCTATTTTTTGTTGCCGTTTAAAAAGGGACGAAATTTGATAATGAAATTTGGCTTTAAAAAAAGTATTGAGAATGACCCAGGAAAAACCCCAGGATTAAAAGCAAAAACTAAAATTTCTAAAAATTTTTAGAAAATTGTTTTGAAAAGGGATAACCCCTACACAGTAAGCATTTTTTGTAGATAATCGTTTTTTTTTGGGGTTTTTGAAAAGAAGGGTGTGATGGTTTTATTTTTTTTAATTCTTTGGGTTAAAAGTCTTACTTGTAAAGAAACGGATAAATTTTTATTCAAGGAAAAACACCCAAAAACTAGTTTGGGGCGGTTGGGTTTGAAGAACATTTATCCATTCCCCTCACTCGCGTGTCTGTGGGGCGTGCGTGTGGAAATGCATGCAAGTGGTGTTGTGTACATCAAGTAAAATTGACATCCTTTTAAAAGGGGAAATTTCCCCTGTTCGGGGTTAAAATGGGGCCATGCGATAACTTTTGCCATGCAAGGGAAACACATGCACCAGGGACCACCACCCTTTACCCACCCACCCCCACACAACGCACCCCCAACACACACACAACAAAACCACCCCAAACACACACACACACACACACACACACACAAAAACACAAAACATCACAGGGGAAAAGGAAAGGAGAAATGGGAGAAGGGAGAAACAAAAAATTGGGGGGGAGGGTAGAGTTAAAAAAAAAAAGGAAAGGCAATGGGGGGGGGGGGGGGGGGGAGAGACGGCAGACAAGTACTGGGGAATTTTGGGGACAAAGTGAAAAGCCCAAAAAGGGAACTTTTTATATAAAAGTATGTAAAAATATATATATATATAAAAAATAAAATATAAAATATATAAAAATAATATATATAAAAATAATTTATATATGTTGAAAGTCCCGTATGGGGAAAACATAATTGATTGAGTTCTTAACTTTGTAAAATTCCAAAACCAGCCTAAATTTTTTTTTTAAAACCTTTTGGGAAGCTTTTGGAAATTTTTTAAAAAAACAAACGGGTTACCCCCCGGGTTTTTATTTGAAAACGATCAGAGGGGAATTTTTACCGTGAAAGGGGAGTTCAAGGCCCCCACAATAAACCAGAAAGAAAACTATTTCTGCCTGATACCCGAGCAAGCCAAGGGGGGCCCCCACGAAAAAATAAAGCCCAAAAGTCCCTTTGGGTTAATCAAAAATGAAGGGGGGTGCTTAAAAAGGGGGGGGGGGGGGGGGGGGGGGGGGGGGGGGGGGGGGCTATTTTTGTGCGTTTTGGGGTGTGGTGTGTGTGTGAGAAATACTTTTTCCTTTACTACGGATCAAAACTTTAACCAAAAGAGGAAGAAAAAAAAGGAGAAAAACTTTTTTTAATTGGGGGTTTACACAATTTCCAAAATTAACGTCCGCTTTTGGGACCCTCCACACACAAAAACGAAAATTCCGTTCCTAAAACTTAAATTTCCCGGGGGCCCAAGCCGCCTAAAGGATAAAATGCCACCACCCACCCAAATTTTAAATTTGACTTTTTCCCCTTGGAGACTGCAACGGAAAAGGGAAAAAAGGGGAAACTTCTTTTTTTATCGGTTAAAAAGGGAGTAAAAGGACGAAAAAAGACTAATTTTGGCCCCCCCCCCCCCCCCCCCCTCCCCCCCATTTTAAGACTAAAAGGCCGTTTTGTTTTTTTTTCCTTTAATTTTTTGTAATGTTTAAAAAAGTGGTGGTGGCGCTAGAGATGAAATTTCTGAACGACAAACGGAATCTGAGTGGGCCAATCTTTTAGGGAGAAAGATTCTACTGCCCAAACATTTTTTTTTCCTTTAAACGGCTGTGGCGGTTGATGACTGGGGTTTTTTAGCGGCCGGGTAGGGAGAAGACCCAGCGGGGGGAAAAGGGAGTTGCCCGTGTAACTCAGTGCAAAATGAAATGTCCAGGCCACTATGAAAATCCAGGGACTTTTTACATAAAACCCCTTTTCGTGGGGAAAGCCACGCCCTGGACAGTCCCTGAACGTCCAGTCCCCCCCAACAAGAAAAACCCGGGAGGATATGTCAAAAACAGTACCTAGGGAAAACAAAATCCGACCAAAGTGACTCCTCCGGATCAACCACCCCGCCGGAGTTACTTTTGGAGTGTATCACAAAACGGATGGACAAACCAAACAGGGCCAAAAAAGACCAAAAACAAACCTTTTTTGGCGATTAATTTTTTTTGGTTTTCACAAGCCAATTTTCCCCAAATTTGTTTGGTTTTTCACAGCAAACGCCGGGCTGGGTTTTTTTAAACCCAGATCCGTCACACCCAAAAGAAGAAAAGAATTAAAAACCCTTTAATACAATAGGCAAACTTTAACCCCCAACTACCCGACCAACCAAAGTTCTTGTCGTACTCTTTTAAACCCAAAAATCAAAAACTTTTTTTCCCCCCCCTTTTCCCTGATGTTTTTTCCCGGGCCCTCTTTTGTCCTTTCTGATCTTTTTTGGGTGGCGTTAAGTTTTCGGTTGAGTTTTTTTTTTTTTTTTTTAGGGGGGGCCCGGGGGGGCCCCCCCCCTAAAAAATCTAAAAGGGGAACACGAAGAAGAAACCCGGGGGTGGGTTTTGATACATTTATTAACAAAGAAAACCCATAAAAAAGGGGGGCCCGTGTAAACATCATCATCGTTTTGGTCACCCAAAGCGCTTCACATTATCCAAAAAACCCCCCCCGTTTTCGACCTGGCCAAGACCACTAAGAAAAGGGGAAGGGGTCTAACCCCCGCCCCCAAACCACCACCACCCTGAACCCGGGGCGGGGAGGCTCGAGGGGGGTTAGTAAGGGGGTTTGGGGGCGTTTTGGGACCAAAAAAAAGAGCCCAGGTGGGATAAATTTTTGGTCAAAACTCGAACCTGCAAATACGCCCCCATGCAAAAACCAACAATACACATTTTTTCCCAAAATCGCGGGGTCGAAAAAGGAGAAACGAGAAGACGTAAAGTTTCCTCGTTTTTTTCACGCGAATGCCTTTTTTGGGGAAAACTTTTCAAGAATCCGTTGGCGACAGTTTCATCAACAAACCGAGCCCCGGGGTTTTTCCCAAACCCGTCCAAAAAATTTTCGGAAACAGTACTGAACCCCCTTTTACGGAGGTGTTCGGAAAAACCTTTTAAAAATTTTTCCAACGCAAAACTGAAAAAGGTCTTTAACAAAGGGGCCCAAAAGGGATAATAAAAGGATGCCCTTTAAACCGATTGGTAAACCCCTAAAACAAAAATAAACCAAAGTTTCCCGCAGACAAAAGCCCCCCTGAAAAGGGGGAATGTCCCGGGAATGCTCTGTATCCTAACACAAAATCCCGTGGAACGCCCCCGCGGCTGAAATGTTCTCTGGGGAAACCCTACCTATAAGCAAAACAGCAGCAGCGTTTGGGGGGGGATGCGTTTTTTTTGGTTCTTTTTTCTCCTTATTATTACCAACCCTTTGTCGCTTTGAAATTTTAAAATTTCGAACGGGGGCACCCTCTTCGAAATTTAACTTTGTGTGGGGGTGGGGTTTTTAAAAAAAAAATTTTAAATTTTTCTTTTTTGGGTTTGGGGGTTTTTTTTTTGTCTCCCAAATTTTTTTTAACAAAATTTCAACGTTTAAATTTTGTACATTTTTTTTCATTAAAAAACCCGCCATTTGTTGCGAATTTTTTTTTGATTTTCCGCCCCCCAAAAGAGCCCTTTAAAGAAAAAATTTCCGTACATCTTTCCCGGCTTAAAGGGTAAAAAACCGAGTCCCGCCAGCCACCCCACGTAATGGCAAAAATCGGGGGAGGGGAAAATGACCCCTTTTGGGCCTCATCGATTTTTTGTTTTTGTGTTTTTTGTTTTGTTGTTTTGGGTGCCCGTCATTAAGAAACCCCCCAATTTTCTTTTTTAAGAACGAATGGAAAAAGGGGAAAAAAATTAAATTGGTGGGGGTTTTACGTGGGGGGGGGGGGGTTTTACGGGGGGGACTCCCCAAGTTTCGCAAAGGGAACTTAAACCCGGAAAGTGGAAAGACGGAAAGGGGAAATAGACTATCATTCAAAAACCCCCCTTTTAAATTAACTAAATGAGTCCTTTAAACAGATATCTTTCCCCCAAAAATTTTATTCCCTTTCTTTTACACTTTTCAGGGTCCCAAACAAAACATCATGAGGGCATCATACACACCAATTACAAAAAAAATCCACGTAGCGCCCCCCCCAGGCAGCACCAAGGAAACAACAAAAATTTTTAAACAAACCTAAAATTAAAAAAAAACCCCAAAGTGCGCACAAAAAACGATCCACGGAAGGTATTGACGAAAACTTTCCCAAAAAACAAAGAAAAAAACAAAGGAACGATCTGCAAAAGGGGTTTTAAGGAAAAACCGTTCCAAAACGAAAAACACACAGGAGCGAAAGGGAATGTAGCCCAACACAAATAGAAAAAAAAATTTTGGGAAGTCCCCAGACTACTTCTTTACAACCGATTCGGCACTCGTGAAGAGGAAAAACCCACCACAGTCAAAACCAAATGCCACAAAAAATGACACTTGAAACAACGACCCCCGCCTAAGCACTTTTGCGGCCCCCAAACTTGCCCTCGAAACAACGTCGATAAAAGAACGGGACGGATGATCGCAATTAAAACTGCAACTACATTAAAACTGAAAAAAATAAAACATGTAACTGGGCCCTCAGAAGACAAAAGAAAAAACCGTAGTACAAAAAACTCCCCCAAAACCCTTTAAAACTTTCATAGGGCCCACCTAACCCTTTTTGTTTGGTCCCAAGTTTGGCTTAAACTTTTCGTTTAATTAACGTAGATGGATGTCCCCCAATTAAACACTGTAACAACATTAAAACCCTGAACAAAATGACGATGTAAACCAAACGATCCAGGGCGGAAATTAAAAAAAAATTTGGAAGCTGTTTGAGCAGGAGGCTTGTGGGCCAAATTTTGAGGACTGGGCAGAAGGCTGCTGAAAGAAACCCCCCACCAGCCATACTTGCTAAAGGGACGTGCCCGGCGAAAAGACGGCTGACACTTGTAAAAAATTCAGCACTTGACCACCAAGTCTTGGCGGGAAAATTTAAAACCCGGGAAAAACCCCCGGATAAACTCCCACCACCCGCACGTCGTGCCCGGGGGACCGTCACCTAAAAATCGCCCGAAACCCTAAAGCATCTGCATTTCCTTCCCCAACCAAACCGGTCACAAACCTCAGAAGCCAAACCCAACCCACATCATTTTTCATGTCTGATGATATTTTTTAGGGCCTTCACACACAAACCCCGTGGGGCCCACTCTTCTCCCTTGAACCCCCAACTTTCCCATTTACCACAAAAAAAAAAAAAGGGACGAAAACCATTTTTTACATCTTTTGGTTACGTCATATCGTAAAAACTTTAATTCCCTTTTTTTTCTTTATAAATGGGAGGAAGAAAAATTTTCCCAAAAAAAAATTTTTAAAATGAAAAAACACCTCAATATGGGGCCCTAAAGCTGTTGCACACAAACAAAAGCATTTATTTTAAAAAACCAGGCCTTTTACCCCCTTATTTACTTTTTATATAAAAATTAAACAAAACCAAACCCAGGCGCCAAATAATAGGTTGCATCCCTTGACTAAACAAGGAACAAAAGGACACTTTGGTGCAGAAACCCCCTGATGACGGGAAGCACCAAAAACATAAAAAACAAAAAATGAAACCCCAAAACCCCCTGCCGACTGAGAAATAAAGGTCACAATAATAACATAGACACCAAAAACATTTCACTTCTAGGCCCAATTAAATCCAATCCCGGTTTAAAATCACTAACCAGAGATTTGGTTTTTAACCCACCCTAACGCAAAACCGACTGTAAGCAAAAAGGGAAACAAAGCCCCAAAAACCCAAACAAAATGAACAGAGATGCAACCTACCCCTGCCGACTGAAAAGGTATAGAGGGTTGCAACACTAACATAGACACATAGAAAACTATTTCACCTCTGGGACACAAAGCCCAAACAACAGGTAAAACCATTAACCAAAACTGGTTTAACCCACCCTAACTGAAACCCCCGACTGAAAGCAGAGGGGGGAAACCTGAACACCAACTGACTCCCCCCAACCTCAAGCTAACACAAGTTAACAGACCACTTTTTCACATACAAAAATCAATAAAACAAACACATTACAGAAGCAAAGTAAAAAACCCCTTTAGCAAAAAGGGAAAATGTAACAAAAAACGAAACCCGGCCCAAATAAATAAATCAAGGCATTTTGAGTTTGCCTAGTTGGCCAAGGCTTAAAGGGGGCATACTGCCCAAATTTAAAACTCCCCCCCGCCCTTTTAATTTAAAAAGGGGAAAAAAAAAACTAAAAAGGAACAAAACTGCCGTGACAACCCCCCTCCTTAAGATTCAAAACTGTTTTTGGGAATTTGCCAACTCAACACCCACGGCAATACAAATTTTTTGCCCAAGGTTTCTATACAACGAAAGCACAAAAGCCTCTTTTTTCCCTTTTCGGTTTTTTAAGCCCAACATTTTAAGGTGGATTTACAACTACTCCTCCCCCCGGCGATTTGGAAATCCTAATTTTGGACCTACTGCCATTACAGGTACAATGGACGTAACACTGTATCCACACACCCAAACAACTTTTTTTCCCCATCTTAAATGATTACAGTTCCCTCCACCCTGATCTTAGCTTCCAAACATTGCCTGAGCCCTCCCATCCCGCTGAAAATCGCCACAAGATTCTCCCTAAACCCGGATTTCCTTCCCCCCGTGAAAAACCTTCTCACAAGTGGGGGGGATCTTTCACCCGTGGGATCCCACCAAAGGGACTGGGTGGCATTCGAAACCCTTTTCCTTTGTACCCTTTACATTTTGCGGGAAGACTGGCATTTCCTGATGATTTTCGGGCACCTTTCCGGCCAGTAGAAAACGGAAAAAAATGCGGCCTTGGGTTTTTTCCTCCATTCAGATGTCCCCGACTTTGGAAATTTTCCCTGGGGCCAATGCCAAACTATGGACGCAATTTTCCCTTTTGGGGGGCGATTTGAGTGGTAGTCCCCTTGCCACTCACAAAAATTTTCTCAACCCGGTCCCCCTTCTCACATACGTCACCTCTCCATGCTTCGTCTTTTAAAAACAAATTTCCCCTTTGGGAAAAGCAGCTTTTGGCCTTTCTCAGCGTTTTTAATCCTTTTCCGCCCCGCCTTTAAAAAGTCTTGGGGCGCCAAACCCTCATTTTTTCTTTAAAAGACAATGGGCTCACAGGCTCCTTTTTCCCCTTGGGCTTGGGGCTCGGGTCTGCACCCGCCCCCTACAGGGCTGGTAAAAGCATACACTGGGACCTTTCAAACGGCGAGTTTTTTCCCCCCCCTTTTATGAAATTCCCAACCAGAACCCCCCTGCTGGTTTTCTTCAACACAAGGGACTCTCACTTCCCCCGCACAAAGGGGGAGTCGAGAAAAACTTCCCTACTGGAAGTGTGCGGGATCGGTTTTTAGCCAAGAAAAAAAACGGTTTTCTGTATCCCCAGTATAAACGTCCAGACCTGAAAATCTTCGATACAAACCCGGTTTAAACCCGCACCCGTATCCGAAGCCCGTTTTCTGGCAATTAAAACCCTTCACCAACACTTTCTCGGGGGGGTAGGGGGGTTTTTTTTCCCCCGCATGAGAAAACAAAAGTTGGCGTAAATGGGGGCTCCAACGGTTGAGGCCGGGCCCGGGTTTATACCCCCTAAGACCTTTGGGGGCCTCTCTTTGGGGGGGATTTGAAAAAAAGGGGCAAAGTTTCCCCTTTTTTCTGGCATTTTTGGGGGGGGATTGTAAACATCCCCTCAAGCAAAACTGGGTTTTTTGCCGATTTAATCCCCCTTTTCCTGTCCCCATCTTTGGGTTTTTTCCCTAAGGTGTTTTCCCTCGGTTTCCCCCCTTTAAAGGGGTTTTCCCTTCCCCCCCCCTCATTCCCCCATGATTAGGCTTTAAAAAGTTTGCCCCTTTGCGCTTTAAACCCGCGACCCATACGCTTTGCTTTCCCCATACACGTAAACGGGCTTTTCCACTTTACACCCTCTTGGGGGGATGCCCCCTTTCGGGGGCCCCCACAACCAAATCTTTTTGACAGAAACCGGTACAAACTGTTTTTTGGGATGAGCAATCCCCTTTAAGCGCCTGCGTCATCTTCATCTTTCTCTGCAGGGCCCGACACCAAGAGAAAAACAAGACCTCAGTTTGAATGATGAAACTGGTCAAACTCCCCAAACCGGCCTTCCCATGTCCGGGAAATTTTTGTCAAAAAAGCCTTTTCCCCCATCCAAAAACGAAAATGTTTTAACAAAGCCCTCTTTAACCTTAAAGTACGGCTCCCCAAACATCAAGGGGAAAAATGGGAAGGGTTTCCTGCTTGCTTTTTTCCCACGAAGTAGTGTAACAAACCTTTTAGAAAACCCCTTTACTCCCTCCCTCTGCATAGTTTTGGGGTTCCTTTTTTAAAGGAAACCACGAAAACAACGAAAATTTTTGCCACTTGCAGTGGGTTCTAAGTTGGGCATGTTTGGGGTTCGCTCTTTTTTTCCCTTTTTAATTCGAAACCCCTTTCCCCCCTTTTCTGTACTCTGTCCCTTTTCCCCCCTTTTTCCTCCTTAAACCAAGTTTTCCCCTTCAATTTCCTTTCTTTTTCCCCCTTAGTCTAATTTTCCCCTTCATTCCCTTTTTTCCCCCTTTCTTAAGTTCCCCCTTCAAACCCCCATTCTCAGCCTTTTCCTCACCCCTTCTCGGGCTGAAAAGGAACTCGAGACAAAAAGGGGCCCAATGCTTCCCCCGTAACCCATCTTCTTACCCCAAAGTTTGCGAACTTTTTCCATTTCAGAGAGCCCGCGTTATGGTCCTGCTTTGATTCTTTTTTCCCCCCCAAACAAAACTAGTTTTTCATAAATTTGCCATTTTTCTGCTATCCGGGTGGGGGGTTTCCAAAAGAAACTCCAAATGTGAGGTATTTTTTGATTTTCCCTGAAACCCCAAACCCCCCTGACCTTTCTTCCGACTATTTTTTTTTTTTTTCCCACAAGTAGTTTTAAAAATGGGAGCCTCCCCGTTATAAAATTTTATTAAAAAATTTAAAATTTTTAAAATTTTTTTATTTTTTGGGGTTTTTTTTTTTTTTAATTTTTTATTAAATTTAATATTTTAATTTTTATTAAAAAATTTTTTTTTAAAAAAAGTTTTTTTTTTTTTTTTTGTTTTTTTTTTGGGGGGGGGGGTTGGGGGGGGGGGGGGGGGGGGGGGGGTTTTGGGGGCAAAAATTGTTGGGGGGGGGGGGGGGGGGGGGGGGGGGGGAAAAAATTTTTGGGGGGGGGGAGGTTTTGAAACGGGGCCTTTTTACAACAAACCCCTTAATTAAAACAAATTTTTCGGAAATGGAAAGGGCCCCCACAAACCAAAACGGGAAAACCCCAATCCCCCCTTTAAAATTCAAAACCGTTTTTAATATCAAACTAAGCCCAAACCTTAGGGGCCTTAAAATAGCAAACAACAACCCCCCAAACCCCCCCCCGGGTTCTTTGCCCCCAGGTTTAAGGGGTAACCTAATTATAAAAACCTAACCTCCCCACCGCCCCGGCCCCCCCCCCTTTAGGGCCGCTTTCCTAAAACTTACATGGGGGGAAAAGACAAGAAAAAGGGAAATAACCCAAACAGTTTAGGGGGTTTTTTAAATTTGGTAAATTTTTAAAAAAAATTATCTTTCCAAAACGAATTTATTTTTCCTTACCTTCCTGCCCAAAAAACTCTTAGCACACACCCAATTTCAATAAAATTTTTAGGGGCGGCTTTCCTAACGCCCAAAAACCCAAAAGGAAATTTACACACCTAAAATTTCCGGGTCCAAAAAGCCAAGTTAATGAAGTTTTCGTTTCCAAAACGAAGGAAAAACCCCCAAACGTTTTGGGGGAATTAAACCCCCCCCCAAATGAAAAAAACCCTTAACCTCGCCAACCCACCCCTTCAACCCAAATGGCACCTTTGTAAGGGAAAACCCCCTTTTAATTTTTGCCCCCTTCCCCCTTTACACAACGCCCCGGGGGCCCCGGGGCCGGGTTGCCGGTCCCCCTTTTTTCTTGAAAACGGGGAAAAGAATAACCCAAGGGCGTATTTAAACCCCTTTTCCCCCGGGGGCTTCATTGCCAAAAAAAAAAAACCATGAAAACCAAAAAATCCACCCCCCCGGAAATTAAAAAAATAACGTAGCGGGCTTTGGGTTTGGGGGTTGGGGCCGGGTTTCTGGCCCCAAAGGGGGGGGCCCCCCGCAGCCAAAAATGTGGCCGGGTGGGGCCCGGCCCCCAAAAAGGGGGGGCGCCCGGAAACCCCCCCAAAAAAACCCAAGGAAAATTTTATTTAAAACTTGATTCGGGCCAAAAAAGCCCCCGGAAAGGTTTTTTTCCGGGCCAAAAAGAAAAACCCAGGAAATTGGAAACCCCCGCGCAAAGGGGGAAAAAATCAAGCCCGAAAAACCCCAACCGGCATGTAGGGGGTTAACGCAAAGAGGAAAACCACCCACAGCCAAAAATTTTGCCCCGGGAAAATTTTAAAAACATCCCCCCAAAGGGCCTTGCTGGCCCCCATCACAAAACCCAGAAGAACAAACCATATCCCAAATTCAAACCCCGCCTAATTGAAACGCCCCCCCAAAAAAACCCCCCGGGCCCATCCCTTTCCCACCAAAGGAAAATTAAACAAAAAAAAAAAATGGGGCGGAAATTTATTTTAAAATTAGGGTCAAATCCCGCAAAAACCCCAAAGCTTTTTCTGAAGACGGTGGGGAAAAAAAATTTAAAAAATTTGGGTTTACAGGGGGAAAACCCCAATTGGGTCCCCGGGGGTGTTCAACCCAAAAAACAACAATTAAACCCCCCCCCAGGCCTTTAAATTTTTAAAATTAAAAACCCCAACACATTCACCCCCGGGGCAAAAGGGGTGCCCGGGCCTTGGCCAAAACCCGGGAAAAATAAACATTGCGACCCTTGACTAAGCCCCCACACAATAAAAAAAAAAACAGAAATTTTTCCCCAACCCCCGCCGGCCGGAAGAAAGTAAAGGTTCCCCAAAAAAAAAAAAAAAGAAAACCTATTTTTCAAAACCTTTCCCTTTTGGACAAAAAAATTTTCCCAAAAATTTTCCAAGGAAAATACTAAACCGAGCTTTGGGCTTTTTTAAAACCACCACTAACTTTTTAAACCCCTGGGGAGGAAAAATTGGGGGAAAAAAATAAAAGGCCAACCAAACGGGGCCCCAATGAACAAAAAAAATCAACCTACCCCCTGCCGACTGAGAAGGGATAGAAGGGGCCCAAAAAACATTGACACAAGAAAACTATTTTCACCTCTAGGGGGCAAAAAATCCAACAAAAGGTTTAAAAACATTTAAACCCGAGATGGCTTTAACCACCCTAACTGCAAACCCCCCGTAGCAAAAGGGGAACTTGGAGCCAACCAAAAAATGGGGAAAATCCCCCCCTCTTTCGGGTTTGCAAGCTACACCCCCCAAAATTTAAAAAAGAAAAAAACCAAAAGGAAAAAAAATTTTCCCCAAACCCCCAAATTTAAAAAACCCCCAAAATAAAAAATCAACAAACACAAAATTTCAGATAGCAAAGTACAAACCTGGCACAAAAGGGGGATGTACCAAAAACGAAAAAAACAGGCCCCAAAAGAACAAAACTAAAGGGATGGAGTTTGCCTATTGGCCAAAGGCTTCAAAAGGGATACTGTCCTAATTAAACGTTCCGTCCTTAATGCAAAATAAGAAAAAAAATAAAAAAAAAAAAAAACTGCCGTACAACACCACACACACAACCACACACTCACTTTTTGCTTTAGCCTCTGTCTCATTTACACCACAAACACACAACACACACACACAAAACCAAAAACACACACCACACACACACACACACCCCCCCCAAAACACACACACCTCCCCGCCCCTTTCAAAAAGGGCCGCGAAAAAAATCGTGCTTGCTCAGCTTCAAATTTATCTTACTCAAAAAGGGGTTGAATGACCTTACCATGTTCTTTAAAGGGGTGGCCAAAACACGAGACCGCTCTCCTAAAGTTTAAAAAGATCTTCTTCTTTTCCCTTTGATGAAAAAAACAAAGTCTGCCTTTCTCCCCTTTTTAAAATCTTTCCGCGGGATTTTACACCATTGATCATGACATTCTCCTTTCTAGACGCCAAACTTCTTTTGGCATTCAGGGCACTGTTCTTGCATGGGTTAGGTCCTATCTCAGTGATCGTTCCCAGAGAATTGTTGTCAATGGTCTTTCTTCATCTCCTACACCTTTAACCTGTGGGGTACCGCAAGGTTCCATCCTTGGGCCAGTTCTGTTTGCTCTGTATGTCAGACCTATGTCAGACATTATCGATCAGCACTCATTGCTGCATGAGAGCTTTGCTGATGACACCCAGATGTACAAGTCAAGCACCGTATCTCAACTCAAGAACGTTGTCAGTGATGTTAAAAGCTGTTCACAGGATTTAAAGAATTGGATGACTTTGAATAAGTTGCAGCTGAATGACGACAAAACTGAAGTTCTTCTCCTTGCTCCTCCCAAACTCCAAGGTCATCCCTCCCTTCCTTCTTCCACCAGTATCGGAAGTTCTGATATTCAACTCTCATCCCAGGCTCGTAGCCTCGGTGTGACTTTTGATTCCACCCTCTCTTTCAAGCACCACGTGTCTAATGTTTGTAAGGCAGCATATCTGGAAATACGTAAGATCAGTTCAATCAGACACTTCCTTTCCACTGAAGCCACAAAAACTCTGGTTTGTTCCCAAGATCTCTCAAGGCTGGACTACTGCAACAGTCTCTTGGCTGGCTCACCAAAGTACCTACTCAATAAACTACAGAAGGTTCAGAATAGCGCTGCCAGGCTTGTTTGCAAAGCGTCTAAACGTAAACATGTCACTCCTCTGTTGCAGTCCCTCCACTGGCTTCCAATCCAGAGGCGAATTGACTACAAGCTGGGTTCTATCTGTTTCTCTTCTGTTTCTGGTACTGGACCAAAATATCTTTCCGACATCCTCCACATCTACACCCCATCCCGCTAACTTCGTTCCTCTGCCGACAGTCGCCTCTTGCGCATTCCTTCTGTCAGAACAAAATCTTTTGGTCAACGTTCTCTCTCCTTCCAAGGACCAACTGTCTGGAATACACTTCCCATCAGTGTCAGACACCTACCTTCACCCTCTTCTTTCAAATCTGCAGTCAAAACTAACTTCTTTCATCAGTCGCACCCCCCCCCCCCCCCCCCTCTAACTTCCCAATCCACCGTGAGTGGGTTTTTGCGTGCACGCGTGAGTGCCTGGTGATTGTGTTGCTTGTACGTGCAGGCCGTGTTGATGTGAGTGCTTGCGTGTGTGCGTGCGGGTGTCTGAGAGCGTGGGTGTGTGGTCATGCGTGAGCACGTGTACGCGAGCGGTTCTGCGCGGGTGCGCTCGCGCGCGCATGTATATGTGTGTGTGTGTGTGTGTGTGTGTGTGTGTGTGTGTGTGTGTGTGTGTGTGTGTGTGTGTGTGTGTGGTGTGTGTGTGTTGTTGTTGTTGTTGTTGTTGTCATTGTTGTTGTTGTTGTTGGTAATGTAAAGTGCTTAGAGCCCTAAATTATAGAGAATAAGCGCTATATAAATTAACATTATTACTATTATTACTCACACACACACACATACACACATACACTCTCTCTCTCTCTCTCTCTCTCCTCTCTCTCTCCTCTCTCTCTCTCTCTCTCTCTCTCTCTCTCGCTCTCTTTCCTCACTCGCTTCTCTTTCTCTCTCTCTCACGCACCCACAACACACACACACACACACACACACACAACAACACACACACACACACAAACATATACACAACACAAACACTCCGCACGCGCAAGCTCACACGCAGGCGCGCCGGGCACATACGCACGCGCACGTCTCACACACACAACATTACACATACACACACATACACGACAACAAGAAAAACAACAAAGCGCACACACCACACACAAAAACACACACACACTCACACAACTCACACACACACACACACAACATCCATAACATACATAGTACATACATACACACACAAACAAATTCACACACTGCACACACACACAACACACACACACACATCACACCACACACGAGGACACACGGCACACACACACACAACTCACACACACACACAGCGGCGCACACACACACACACACAACACACACACACCCACACACACACACACACACCAACACGCACTCAACACACACAAACAATCCATACATCCACAAACGGACTACACACACATACATATAGACAAAAAAACATAAACACACACAACACATCGCACACACACACCCACAACACAACACACACACAAACACACACACACACGACACACACACAACATCGCACACACACGGCACTACAACACACTCACACACACACACACACACACACACACACAAGCACGAACCACGCACGTACCCACGGTTGCGCGCGAGGAAGCGCGCCCACTGGTCGTGCGTTCACACACACACACAACACACACACACACACACATGCACACACATTTAGCATAAAACAAACAGACACACTCACAATGAGAACCATAACAAAAAAAACCCACCCACATACACAACACACAGACACACAGACACCCACATAAACGCGCGCATCTGCGCACACCCAAGCACGCTGAACTTAAACGCACCGCACGCGTGCGCACACGACGCTCACACACACACACACATCACACATAACACACACAATACCATCAGACCACTAACAACAATATGTACACACACACACACAACACACACACAAACACACACCCACTCTTCTCTCTCTCTCTCTCTCTCTGTCTATCTCTCTCTCTTTCTCATTTTCCTCTCTCTCTCTTCCACTCTCTCTCTCTCTCTCTCCTCTCGTTCCCTCGCTCCCTCTCTCTCTCTCTTTCTCACCCTCACACACACACACACACACACACACACACACACACACACACACTCACGGCACAATCACAACACAGACACACAGAACACACAGACACACACACACACATCACACACACACAACACACATACAACACATTTACTTCAACCACTCACCATCACATCTCTCTCTCACTCACGTCTAATCTCTCTCCTGTCTCACACAGGACCCCCCCCCCCCCACACACACACACACACACACACAGCACATGGGCCACCCCAAAGCACGCTGAAACTCACGACGCACGCATACGTACACTCGCTCACACACACATTACACATAACACACACAATACCAACAAAAACACAACAACAACAACAATATGTACACACACACACACACACAACAAACATCACCCGCACAAACACACATAGACACACACGCCTACACACACACTTGCAACGCACAGACAGACACACATACAGACTATCCACACAGACACACATACATACAAAACAAAAGCAAATACAATAACTGACACACAGCACATGCACACACAGAAGACGTTGTCCATTGTCAAGTAACCAAGGGCTGGTAATGCGTAGAGTAGATGTGTACTCCCCGAATAAGTATGTAACTCTGGAAGAGCGCAGGAAGGAAAACTAAGTATAGGAAGGAGATGCTTTAGGGGAACAACTGACCATACAAGGTTTGTTTGGAGCTGCAGAACGAGATTCGGCTTTAATCTACCATTACCAGGTGAGGGTATAGACAGATAGGGAGAGAAAAGATAAAGTAGAGAGAGAGAGAGAGAGAGAGAGAGAGAGAGAGGAGAGAGAGAGAGAGTAAGAAAAGGTAAAAAAGGGGAAAAGAATATAATCATTAGTAAGATGGGGGTTGAAATGATCACTAACACGACTTCCATTCGGTTTTCAGCCCTTCCAGGTTCTGTGGCAGTCGCATAAGTATTGGGCTCCAGTGCTGTGGCACGCACCTAGATTGTCACAGAGTTTGGAGAACCAAGTTGAAGAGGACAACGACTGCGTCAGTCGTGAGGAGAATTTGAAAACGTTTGTCGTTGTTGACCCACTATGATTTTTTTGATTGTCTCCTGGGTCGGAACTCTGACATTGTTCCTGTATTTTAAGCCATTTTTGATTCTTCTTTGGAAAAGTGTATAAACTGTTTCTCCATTTGAGGAGGAGAAAACCGAGTAAAAGATGTACGTCATTGTAAATTACTATGTATAATGAGATGAAATTTGGTCCCCAGCTAGTGGATCTGTGAATGTTTGTACCTCCACTGGAAGGAGGAACGGAAGATAATTCTTTGGAAAACAAACCTGTTGTATATGCTTGAAAGTCATCATTTAGTAAATTATTCCCCGGAGAGGAGGGGAGAAGAAGAGTTTATTGTAGTGTGCGCCTACCTGGTTGTTTGGAGAGATTGCGTGTGCACGGAGTGAATGCTAGCTGGAGTGTGTGCATGCATATGTGCCAGTGTGACCAATTACGTATTTTGCCAATTTTTTCTCCTCCAATAGTTTTTTCTCCTCCTCTCCCTAACCTTCTCCCCCACGCACTCAATGCCCGGGCTTTCTTGCCGCTCATATTTGTTTGACAAACAAAGACGTGCTTCAGTCACCCCTACCCCCCATCACGCACCCACCTCACCCCCTCTCCTACACTACCACCCTTCTCCTCTTTCATATAAATCCATGCCTTTATAAATTGAAGATCACTTTACTCCATTGTTTTTAAATCATGCTATCCAGATAGCAGTTGTGGATGGATGATGTATTCACACACCAAACACCCGATGCAACACACACATCACGCACTCAAGCATCATGCGTACTTGCACACACACACATATTTGTCACTGTATAAGACAGTAACAGGTATAGTATAGAATTAATAATCCCCGTTTATAACCAAGGCCCTTTCCTTTCCCCTTTTACTAAGTTAATGAACGCCACACAACAAACGACACACAAAAGACAATACAGTGCACAACAGAAGCTTTATTTGCATTTCACACACGGGCACTCTCGAGTAACCCACAGAATGGCCAAAAAAAAAAAAAAATAAAACAAAAAAAAAGATGAAACACCAAGACCTTTATATATCCGACACAGCAGTTATCCCCCACACATACACACACACACACAAAAACAAAAACCCAAAATATCCATCGAATACTATCAATTCCTCGACCAACAACACATGGCCCCTATGCATTACACGTGCACGCATGTGCTGCACGTTTACATATTAACAACCTTCCCTCATGAATGCCCAAATACACACCCTCATCCCACAAAGGCTAATACCCGAAAGGAACAAGGGTGACTCATCCCATCCCCGGTAACCCCGGCAGAAATACCAAACAAGTTGATATCCTTACATAAACCTGAGATGCCCACGCGATGTCCTTTTTTTTCCCAAAATGTATTCTTTCTCTAATTTATATGAGCCGGTTCAAGCACCCCGGACGACAAAACTTAAACCCCCCAAATGTTTCAACACCCAACTGTTCAAGTAACACGCACCCAATGTTTGTACTTTCAATACTTCATTTCCGAAGTCCCTGGCGTGTCTTTGACCAGGCAAAAACAGAAACCCAAAAAAAACTTCCTCCAAAAAAAAAAAAAAAAAAAAAAAAAAAAAACCACACACCCACAAAAAAAAAAACGGAACGCAACACAAGCGTTTCCCATATTGGTTATAAAACGGACCTGCTTTACGGCACTCACACTACTGTCAACCGCCAAAAACACAAAAACCTTCACTGAAGCGCTTGATTACATTATAGGATAGGAACGTTTGTGACACGTCGAAGAACGCGGTTCCCTCCCTACCGGCACCAGCCCACACCCGCGAGTTCACACGCTGATGGAATACTGCGGTGGGGCCCTCAAACGCTTGCCCACCCTAAGAGACAGTTTGAAGTCAGAGGAACTGCCTCACACCCTCGACTGCGGAAGAGAGATGACGTCCCGACGGAACGATCCTGCCGGCTCCGGGTTCGTCACCACCTTCCGGCAGAAGAAGTGGGCAGGGATTGACGTGGGGATGGCGGTGCCAACTACTCCCACCACCAGAGAGGCCGACCCCCTCACGGATTTGGCCCGTGTAGGGGAGGTACACAAAAATCGCCGAAACCCTGTGCAAAAGAAATGTCATTACTACGCACAGAATAATACAGTTATACTTATTTGTTTGCTTCACACTAAAGTAAAATGAATTCTTCTCGTTGTTTACATTTCACATAAACCCAAAGTGCGACAACTATTTGGAATTTTTAAATCCTGACTTTACAACCAGGCCACCTTGACCATCACAATTCCTCTCACACCCAGAAATGTTACCCTATACACATTTAAACCAAATTTCCATTGAACTTGCCCCTTCCAACAACAGCCACAACATTATTAAAACACATTCCGTCATAAAAGTGATTACACTATCTGAATTACATTCCCACGCCTCATTCCCATCGAGGTCTCCAAGACAATGATTCCAATAAGAAATAAATCATATTCATCTGCAACACAAAAAACGAACTATCCGACCGTTATTGACCACCAGTACCGGTCACAATTCAGGATCCGATTACTCAGTAACAATGCTTAAAAGACTCCCAACACCATTCAAGCAAAGCCAAAAATAATAGAATTGAACCTGGTAATCTTAATTTCCTACAGTCACAAAATCACAATACTACAAATTGTCATCAAAAATTATCAAGCACTATGACAATCACCAATTTACATAAACTCGACAGGAGTTCCGAGCGTCTGTTATTATTTCTATACAATGGTCTACCGACACCACAATGCAAGCGGAAACATCTTGATGAAAACTAGAGCCCCACAGTCGACTAAAACAACCATAACATAAAAACACACCAAATGTAGGCTTCTGAAACACAATTCCTAAATATCTTAAACGACCTTTTATTTATTATCATCTGTATTTTTTTTTTCTCTTCTATTTATAATTGTAATAACCTAAACCAATTAGTCTAACTAATACTACTATTGTATTTAACACTAATCATGAGTACACCTGCAAAACTTTAATAATAATTGAAAAAAACAACACAATCTCTTTTTAATAATAGAACTATCCCCTAATTTTCCCGCCTTTCTCCCGCCCATCCAAAGCCCCGTTTAGTTCCGAATTGCAAATGCCAAAATTGAAATTCCACAATACGGTCTATCCAAGGTACCACCACCCGTCCACCTATCGAGAAACCTCGACTGATACGCGGCCCAGACCATCACAATGCAGTCTGGTGCCCTCCGAACCTTCCCCGCAAGCGCGTGACGTCCTCAAATAATAAAAGTTCCCGTCCACGACACCAACGAACACTCTCAGAAAATAACCATTCTTAATCAAACTTGAAACCAGTATATCTGTAAACACCACGCCCAGCTACCCCCGTACAACATATATTCTTACACATCAATACCGCTGTAACACAATCCACCCTGTACTGTATCATTGTAGAACCGGAAAGCACATTTAACAGTTCAGTCCCATATTACGGTTTATTTCCCCCCCCTACCTTAAGTTCAGTTATATCTCTTTCTCGTTCAAACTTCCGCAACATTTAATTCTCCTCCTCTTAGGCAATTTCACATTAAAAAAAAAATCTTTGCGAGTAAAAATCAATTAAAAGGAATCGCTCGGTAGCCGTTCCGGGAACCTGAAACCCTAAATTTGAAGTGAAACCATGATATCCTCAAACAACCAACTACACAGCCCTAGCCAGACTTTCCATTACGTTTACAACCGAACGCTCACCTTGGACAACAACAGGAACGACACACAAAAGACGACACCTCTCAGAACGCCGGGACACCTGCCAGAACAAGCCAACCGCCCTGGTACGAGCAGACCCGTCGCTGAAAACACCAAACAAACCGACATCAAGACGCGGACGACACACTGGGACTACACCCACATCGCCGGTACACAGCCAGACATAGCCAACGCCCTTGTACTTGCAGAAACCCGTGGCGCTGAACAAACCGAAACAATCCGACCGTCTTCTCTGGTAGCCAGCCCAACCCTTCAAAAGGTCGGGTCGAGGGCAATACCAAGACCTCCAGCCGTCACCAACGGCAGAAACAAACATGGAGCACAGAGGCCAACCCAGACCTACTCGATTAACGCCTCAGTTCGTACTAACTTGCAGATACACCACGACACTCCGAGTTCACCTCGTAACTCACAAGACAGCACTCACATTCACGAATTTCCCCCCATAATACACGATCGAAGAACTCCAGTTTCACGAGCGTTTGTTTACAACACGTAAACCACTATCCGCGAGCTTTGACACTCTCCACCCCTCCCCCCCTCCAAGAGTTAACATGTAAGCACATTCCCGGCAGGATTCACGCACGTCATCAACACTGTCTCTGCCACCTGGCACGGACGGGTCACCACACCACAATGTCACTGAGCGACCTGATTCAGTCGTGCGTGACAAAAACCTTTACCCCCTTCCCCCCCCAGAGTTTAAAGTATACCTTTAAATAAAAACCTGAAGGACGCACAACAAGTCCTTAGTGTTACCGCTTTGACAAAGTGATAAAATCCTCTCTTCCACTACTGTTTTTAAAGCTCACACGGCACAGAACCCTTACAGCCATAAAGGCACCAAGAAATAATGAACTCCAACCACATTCACACGTCCTGGAATAGCCTCCACTACAAACTGGAAGGGTTGCAGTAACAAACGCCGCATCGGGTGCTCCTACCCCTGGGCGACTTGACCCTCTCCAAATACTGAATGGATCATGGTCCGTCTGTAGAGTGAATTCCACCCCATAAAGGGTAGGGTCAAAAGAACTTCTGAAGCCGCCCATACCAGAGCCAAACATTCCTTTTTATCCACGATGAATAGTTATGCGTTCAGTGGATTGAGAACTTTTTTGCTGGCGCACACTACAGGATGGACTCCGTCGTCGGGTTCCAGACACAGCACAGCTCCTATGCCCACGTCAGAGGCATCGTCTTTAGAATGAACCGACGTTCCGGAACTGTAAATGGCATACAGGCGGCGTGCAGAAACAATCCATCAGCTTCTGGAACGCCTCCTCACAGCTGCCCCGGAATCCCAGACCACGATGCGAGGGCTTATTTCCTTGGTCAGGTCAGTGAGTGGCAACGCTATTCAGAAAACCCTGGGAATGAATCGCTGTAGAACCGCTACCAAACCCAGGAAAACTGCGTACTGCTTTCTTCTCTTCGTAGCGGGCCGCGTAAGCTGACAAGAATGCGCTCCATATTGTCTTGCCTCCTCAGGCCCTGATAAATCCCCTTCCAAGCCTGTACCCCCAGATAGGACATCTCAGCTTTTCCTAACACACACTTGGAAGGCCTGTAGCGAGACCACACTCCTCGAATGCGATCCAGACTGCTCGCAATACATGACAAATGTCTTCATGTCGACGTTTGAACACCAACACATCGTGCGATGAATTATCAACATTGTCAGTCTCCCAGTGGTTTAAAAGCAACTTCCCCTCATCATCCGAGTAAAACACAGCACCCGAAGTACCACAGACCGAAAGCAACTTAAACCCACTGATAAATGACCCTGTGGTGTCGAGAACGCCGTCTTGGGACGGTCCGGTCTTCGTCAACTGGGTATACTGCCAGTATCCTTTTTGACAGGTCAAGCTTCTGAAAAACCCGTCGCTGTCACTCCACTTTGCAACAAGTACTCTAGTTTCTGGGCAACGGCTTCTGCGTCAAACTCAACTATTTTTGTTTCAATCGACGGAAGTCAACAAAGAACCGAATCTTTCCATCTTTTTTTTTTTCGAACCATCACTAATGGTTAACAGTAACGGAGAAAACAGACTTCTCAATGACTCCCATTCTCATCATCATCTCCACTTCATCCCAACAGCAGTCGCGTTGGGAATATGGGACTGGATACGGTCCTCGATCGTACCGACGACACGAATCGTCAGCTTGATTCCTGCATGCCTCCTACGTGGTAGACGGCCTGGCAAGTCAGTGAAGACATCCTGGAACTCGCCGACCAACTGCTGCAGCTGTGTCCCAGAAATGATCGTCTTCAGGCACCAATCATACATCCTTCGCGACTCTGTGGACGCAGCCAGTGGTACTACGGACTGATTTCTTCCCAATGGAGGCAAGCCGCCTCACAGACACTTCGTCCTGACTCACCACAGTCGCCGCCACTGCTGTTGGCTTCGATTCGTCCTCCCTCTCCCCACAAACGTTTCAACAGGTTGGCATGGTAGAGTTCTCTCTCCCCGGACCTCGAACTCGTATCTTATAATGCGTCCTCCCCCACCTAGGCAATTACTGGAAACTGTACCTTGCCAAGCCAGTTTCTCAGACTTGTTTTGCTTGACCTTTCTTAAACACATCTCCCTCTGGTCCCCTGGTTGGGATTGTGGCGAGGAGGGCTCAATAAGCAAAAATGGCGCCTAATAGGTTCTTGCTGCATAACCCTACTTTTCCTGGCTATGCTGGCAAGTCACCTCCGGCGATTCTGTTCCTCAGTCGAACACATATTCACGCCAGCTGACGATGTCCCATGGTCACCGGCTTGGTCCAAAGATCACGCAGCACCATCATTGACCTCGTATTCTGCGCGCGTACTATAACTCGAACGGAGAAAAGCAGGTGCTTGTTGGGGAACCTCCCGATACCCAAATAACAGCGTGCAGGCACCCAACGATCCCCATTACATCAGGCTTTTCTTGAGTAAATCTTCGGAGCATCTTCTTCAAGGGTACCATTGAAGCTGGCTCGACTAATCCGATTCTTGCGCATGGTATGGAGTAGTGCGCAGGAAACCATTATGGACATAACCCAACCGCCTGCTCATCATGTACTCCGTAAACTGAGTACCGTCGTACTGTAAGACCCGATTGCGGGAATTCTGTCCGTAGACGCACATGGCAAACATTGCCTCAGCAACTGACTCAGTGGTTTTACTGTGGCTCAGTGGGGTACCTCTGGATACCGTCGTGGCGAATCCACCTGTACCAGGAGTATACCTGCACAAACCCCTGTTGCAGACATGGGTGCAATCGGTCCCCACTATATCTCCGCCTAGCCATTCAAATGGTTCTTGCATAAGATGCATCTTGACAAGAGAGGTACCGGTCTGACTCGTCCTTATTTACGGACGCTGGCACTTCACACTACGACTTCACATACCAGCCTATGTCACTGCACATTCCAGGGCCAATAGAAGTTGGGAATATTCTCTCCTTTGTCTTGATTTCCCCCCAAGTTGACCACCATAGGAATATCGTGTCCGAGAGTTAGTACGTCCCCCCTTCCTTAGGGACTTACGGCACAAACAAACAAGGGTTGTTGTTTCCGCTCTCACTCTCGAGATTTTCGACAAGAACTCGGTCATTTTCACATAAAGAAACCCTATTTCATGGGGATGGAACACTAACTTTTTCCTCTGCATGCTCTTCTGGCACGTTCAACGGCTATCATCCTTTTCCTGCCAACGAATCAGCTCATCTTTTTCGATACAGCCATCCACTTGCTCCTTTAAGGATAAAGGTTGAGGCATGCCTGTCCTGGGTCTGACCTGAGCACGAGTCAAGCACAGCAACCTGAGGCTGTATTTCTCGCTGTCCAATTATCCGAATATTTTTGCCTCCCTGATGGTGTATACTGACTGGGACTCTCTCATATGTGCTTCCTCCCTCACTGGCAACATGTTATTCCCCACCTAGCACGACCGCACTGGATCCTCCATCACCAGACCCTCAACCTTACCCGCAGCAAAGTACGGCCGTGTCTCATGTAATCACAGGCCACGGGTAGTGAGCTACGGACACCTTGATTCTAGCCAATTACAACCCGACTGGTCCCTCCCTGTATAGGCATCGCACTAGGTACCGAGCCTCGCCGCGACCACGGTCTGCGATGCGCCTGTATCACTGATACCACTGCCCATGACACTCTCTCCGGACCCTCACCTGCACCTCGGACTGAAAGGCTTCCTGAGCATGGCACAGCACAGCGCAGGTGTAAGCTTCCGAGTATACTACTGGGCTCTCCAAGGACATTGACACATATTGGATAGCCACACTCTCAAGATTTGGAGCTATTTCGCTGGGATGTGACCTGTCGCTTGCATGCATAAAAATCACCCCCCTGCCATAGGTGCCCTTTTGGGTGCAGCACTGATCGCTGGCTGAGCCTCACTAAAATTACTCACACCAACTCATGCTTCTTTCCCTCCTCCCCCGCAGTCGCCTTGGTCTCTTTCGCTGAATTTCCTTGTTTTTACCCCCTAGGTGCATTGGGTTTGAGCCTCGTGAGCGTCACTTATCACAGATGGGCCTCTTTTGCTCTCTGTCTCCCGCGCCTATCCGGCGTGGCTCTGCCTAATCCGAGTTGCTTCCAAGGCCACTTTCTTCAGCATTCCTTAGGACACGCTCGATGCACTTCCGTGACAAAGCGAGGAGTAAAAGTACCATAACAATCTGTTTCCACGAAAATGAGATCGTATCAGTCCTCAGCTTTGTTTCTTCTTTTCCCGTCTTGTAGCACACCAAAGACTGATAACAAGACTTAGCCGTCTAAAAACCTGCTGAACTGTTTCAGCCTACTTCCTTCTTCATTCCCCTGAATTTCTTTTGGTATGCCTCAGCCAATGCTAACCGGAATTACCTAGAATAGCCTTTTCTCTTGCACTTTGTCGAAACTTGCGAGGTCAACGGCGTTTTTAATCGCAGAAGGGGCATCTCTCGTCTTCCATCTCAAAAGAGCCCTTAGTCCTAGAGACCACGAGGTTTCTTTTCCAGCGGCACAACGAGGCAACACATGCTCGAAATGAGCCAAATACATGGTCCACGTCATCAGTATCTGTTAACGGAATCAATCGCCACATGGCTAGTCCGCTTCGTCTTCACCCTTTCTCTTCGCCCCTTCAATTCTTGCTCTTTCAGCTCAACTTTTCCTGTTACACGGACACCATCTTCACTCCCAACGAGCGCCGACGTTGCTTGATATCCAGCTCTGATTTTCCTGGCATCGCGCTTCCTCTTGTATGGTAGCCATCATCATGGTCCTCACTCCGTCATTCTTGAAACCAAATTTCTCATCGCTCTTTCTTTCTCTTCTCTGCCAAAAGAATATCCAACCTGGCAGCAGCCTCCTCTTCCTCACTCCTAATAGCGGCTTCCTCTCTCCTAAGCTTGAGCGCCGCTTCCGCTTCTCTCATCAGTCCTAAGCTTTGGCAGCTAACATGGCAGGCAGCTTACCTCATTCCCCTGGCAGCAGCTTCCTCTTTTCCTGGCAGCGGCTTCCCGCTCTTCCTCTCTTCTAACCTGGGCACTAACATGGCAGCACTTCCTCCTTTCCTGGCAGCAGCTATCCTCTTTCCTGGCAGACGGCTTCCTCTTCCTCTCTTCTAAGCTTTTGGTGCTAACATGGCAAACTCCTCACTGCTCCTTCTACACTTCCAATGACATATCCCTAGCCACCTGTGGCCTTCCTAACGATAGCTTCCTCACTTCTTTCTCTACATCCTTTTGCTACATTGTCAAATAAACTGGGCCCAATTCATCGTTACTCAATCCTCCACTCTCTCCCTAGGCGTGAATAATACGAACAGCAGGACTGCTAGCGACACAAACTAGCAGCACCCCCGGAGACTCTCCTCACCCCAGGCTTACCAGCCGCAAATGTACGGGACATGGGATACCCACCTGCAGCCCTTCAAACCGGAGTCGACAATCCCATTTCCCTCCTGTGACAGACGTCAACACCGGGAATGTACGTACCAGAGACCTAAGCTTGCGATCGTTCCAGACGCCATAGACCACAAACTATCAAGTCTCTACCACGAAACAAAGATTTTTTTTTTTTCTTTTTTTCTTACCTTCAAAACCTCCCACAAGAGAACATTCACTCTCTCGCTGATCTCTCCCAACACCGTAAAGCGAAGTATCGTGATCGTCACAGGTGAATAAAATAACAATTATACTTGGCAACCATATGTCTTTTCTCAACACCTGTCCTCCCAACACCCTAGGCACGTTAACTAATACTAATCACCTTAATGAACCAACATTTGAACAACAATTTATTTCACATTTCAACGTCAAATATCACTGACCATCAATACCATTCCAATACTCCTAAACACATGTAATTGGGAAAAGAAAGAGGAACACAAAACACACCATTCATACCTCGTTTGCACCAACCCAGATCAACACAAGACAGACTTTACCTGGAACGAATGTTACTTAGGAATGCCAAGTAACCGCGCTTCCTCCCCTACTAACGGCGTGACACCCTCCAACCACCGACTGCTCTAACAATTACTATTCCAAATCAAGTTCCTATCCAACAGAACAACCACAACAGAATCCCTATTTTTTATTTTTAAACCAAAAGTTATACCCTCAAATAATCCTAATCATTACCCCCAACTCCACCATAGTTGTCACTGTATAAAAGACAGGTAGACAGGATATATGTATTAATATAACCCACGATATAACCACCCCGTCCCTTTTCCCCCCTTTTAAGACAAAGTATGAAACGCCACACAACAAACACACAAATATAAAGATAACCGTGCAAAACAGAAGCTTTAATTGGCATTCACACACGCACCTCTCTCCCACAAAATGGCAGATGAAACACCAATAACTTTATATATCCGACACAAGGCAGTTTTCCCCACACATACAACACCAACAAAAAAAAAAAAAAATAAAACCAAAATAAAAACCACAATACAATCAATACTCGACCATCAACACATGGCCCCTTATGCCCAACCCGTGCACGCATGTGCGTGACGTTACATATAACAACCCTTCCCTCCGGAGGCACCAAATACACACCTCAGCCCACCATAGGCTAATACCCCCGAATGAACAAGGGTGACTCATCCCATCCCCTGGAAACCCCAGGCTGACATACCAAAACCCGGTTGATGTCTCATATACTGAGATGCCCACGCGATGTCTTTTTTCCAAAATTTATCTATTCTTCTTCTGCTAATTTTTATATGCCGTTGTCAAAGCACGCCGGATCACAAAAGCTAAACCCCCAAATGTTCAAACACCAATGGATCCAAGTACCCGCACCCAATGTTGTACTTTCAATACTTCATCCTAAGATCCCTGGCGGGTACATGACCACAGGCAAAAAACAAAATCCAAAAAAAAAAGACTTCTCCAAAAAACCCCAAACAAAAACAAAAACCACACACACCCACACACAAAACAAAACGGCAACACAGCGTTTCCCGATATGGTTATGAAAACGGACAGCTTGAGCGGCACTCACACTAATGCACCGCCAAAACACAAATTACCTTCACTGAAGCGCTGGAAATGTAATAGGAGAGGAACTTGTGACACGCGAAGAACCGGTTCCCTCCCTACCATAGGCACCAGCCACAAACCCGCGAGTCACACGCTGGATGGAAAACTGCGGTGGGCCCTCAAGACGCTTGCCACCCCTTGACGAGACAGTTGAAGTCAGAGGAACAGCCACAACCCTCGGACTGCGAAGAGAGATGACGTCCCGACCGAACGCATCCGCTGCCGCCTCCGGTGCATCTCCACTTCTGTACTTCCGTCAGAGAAGTGGGCAGGGATGACATGGGAATGGCTGTGCCAACGCTGTCCCACCACCAGAGAGGCCGACCCTCACGGATTTTGCCGTGTCAGGGAGGGTACACAAAACTCGCCCGATAAACCCTGTGCAAATGGAAATGTCTTTAATACCACAGAAGAATACAGTTAAACTTATTTGTTGCTTTCACTAAATTAAAGAATTCTTCTGGTGTTACATGTCACAACCCAAAGAGCGACACTAATTGGAATTTTAAAAATCATGACATATACAACCAGCCACCTTTAATCAAACTTCTCTCACACGATAAATGTTCCCTTACACATGTAAACCAATTTCATTGACTTTCCACTTCCATCAACAGGCCACAACCTAATTATAACCAGTGATTCCTTCATAAAAGTGATTACACAATCTGAATTACATGCCCACGACTTTCATTTCCCATCGAGGTCTCACAAGACAATGATACAATAAGAATATAAACTCATATACACTGCAAACGAACCACGAACCATCCGACCGATAGTGACCCAGTACCGGTCCAATTCAGGATCGATACTCATAACATGCTAATAGACACAAACTCATTTCAAACAAAGCCAAATTAACAGAATTGAACCCTGTATGCTTAAGTTTCCTAGCAAGGCACAATCACAATTCCTAACAAATGTCATCAAAAATTATCAAGGCACTATGACAATCACCAATTACATAAACTCGACAAGGATTTCGAGCGCTGCTATACATTTTCAACCGTACACCCAACAATTCTGCGGAAAGGACATCGATTGAAACTAAGTGCACGCACATTCGAGCCTAACACAACCCTATAACATAACTTCACACCACATTACGGCTTCAGACACACAATTCCTAAATATCTTAAACACTTTTATTAATATCATCATCTAAGTTATTCTCGTTCTATTTCTAATGCTCTCCAGTGTAATAACCTATACAAGTAGTCTACCTAATACAACTTTGTATTTAACACACTCATGAGTATCACTGCATAACTATTAATAATAGATTGAAAAAAAACGACACCACCTCTTTTTATTAATATAAACTATCCCTAATTAATCCATTACCTCCCGCCCATCCCAACCCTGTTTAGTTGTCCAAGGGGGGGGTGCGTCGAGAAAATTGAGCCACAGAAGGGGTTGAATGCAGGGCTTTCGGCAGTGCGCCTCCGTTTAAACACGAGCCAATTGAGGCCCGGGTGGGCCCCGCACAGTCGTCACCCCCACCCCACGCCCCTGCCACATCACCATCCGTCTGCCCTCCGTACCTGTCACGCAGGACGCTTGCCAGAGCCACTTTAATATTCAAAAGGTTCCGGCGGTCCTCCCGACACCAAGTAACACACACAGAAAATAACCCAACTTTCTCAAACATGGAAACCAGTATTTTCTGTACAAACCAAGCGCCCACAACTCGTAGCCGCCGGCCGTACAACGATAATGTCTATAGGCACAACAATATCCCCGCCTGTAACACAACCCACGCTGATGCTGTATCAGTGTAGAATCCTGAATGTCACATTACTTCCCATTCCCATATGTTACGGTTTTATTTCCCCCGACCTTAACAGTGATGCAAGTTATATCTCTTCTCTTCAAACTTTCCTGCACGTTTAAATCTCCTCTCTTAGCCAAGATCGACATAAAAAAAAACTTTTGCGAGTAACAATCAAATTAAAAAGGACAAATCCTCCCTTTCCGGAACTGCACCCCAAAACGTTTATGAACCATGATATCCTACCAACAACCAACTAGACACAGCCCTCCAGACTTTCCATTACTATTACACACTCACCTTGGACACAACAGAACGACACACAAAGGACGACACCCTCAGACGCCGGGAACACTGCCAGACAAAAGTCCAACCGGCGCCTGGGTACGTGCATAACCCGACGCAGAACACTAAACACGCGACTAGTCAAGACGGCGGACGGGGCGTCACCCACCTGGAGGACGGCCACCCTCAGTCGTCCGGGACAAACTGCCAGACAGCCAACGCCCTGTGTACGTTGCATAACACCGTCGCTGAACGGACCGCAACACCGTCCTCATCTCTGTAAGCCAGAAACTTCCAAAAGTCCGGTCTGAGGGGCATATACCAAGACTCCTGCCCCAACGGCAGAAACCATACCTGACTCGAGGCCAACCCAACCTTCGCGGGATAAACTCCTCAGTTCGTACTAACTTGACAGATACCACCACGACACTCTCCGAGTTTCACCTGCGGAAACTCAACAAGGACCCCAGCACACAATTCACGGAATTCCCCATACACATCGAAGACTCCAGTTTCACCGCCGTTTGTATACACACGTAAACCAGCACAATTTCCCGACTAGCTTGACACTCTCCCCTCCCCCCTCCAAGAGATAACAGGAAAGCACATTCCCGGCAGGATTACCACACGCACTTGGGTCACGGGTCACACTGCGCCACCTGGCACTGGACGGTCACACTCCACAATAGTCACTGAGGCGACCTGTTTCAGGTTCGTGCGTGAACAAACAATACCCTCCCCCCAAGAATTTAAAAGTATACCTTTAAAATAAAAACCAGAAGGAACGCACAACAAGACCTTAGTGTTACCAATTTGACAAATGATAAATCCAATCCTCTCTTTTCCTCTACTGGTTTTAAACTGCTCGCAACAGAACCCGTACTCCCAATCCGACTCCAAGAAATCTTCGAAGCCACATCTCACGACCCGGGAATTGCCTCCACTACAAATGGAAGGGTTTTAGAAAAAACCCCATCGGGTGTCCGACCCCTGGGCACTTACCCCCTTTCCCAAAAAAATGAAGTGGGGAATGGGCCCCTGTAGGGAATTCCACCCCCTAAAGGGAGGGTTTCAAACTTCTGAAGCCCCTACAGAGCCAAACATTTCCTTTTCCCGATGGAAATTGCGTTTCGTGGATTGGCTTTTTGCTGGCGCACATCAGGATGGCTCCGTCTCGTGTTTTCCAAAACCCCAGCCCTTAGCCCCTTTAGAGGCATCTCTTTTGAATGAACCGACGTCCGGGAAATGGTAAAATCAACAGGCGGCGTGCAGAAAAAACTTTTGCTTTGGAACGCCCCTCACACTCCGGATTCCAGCCCCATGCGAGGGATTTCCTTGGCAGGTCATGAGTGGGAAAGCTATTTTCAGAAAAACCCCCGGGATGAATCGTCGGTAGAACCCTACCAAAAACCCCAAAAAAACTGGACCTGCTTTTCTAGCGGGCGGGCTGACTGAACGCTCCATTTTGTCTTCCTCAGGCATAATCCCCTTCCCAACCGTACCCCCCGTAGGACCCTCAGCTTTTTTCCCCCACTTGGGAAGGCCCGGTGTGAGACCACCCCTTCGAATGCTCCAGAATGCTCGCAATACAGACAAAGTTTTCAGTTCGACGGGGGCACCAACACACTCGTGAATTTTAAACACGTCTGCTCCAGTGGTTGAAGAACTTCCCATCTGGTCACTGTCCCCAAATACAAACCGAAAGGGATCTTTCCCCGAATGACCCCGTGGTTCGAGAAAAAGTGTTTGGGGGCTCTCTTCGTCAACGGGTATCTGCCAGTATCCTTTTTACAGGTCAAGCTTTTGAAACCCGTCGCTCACCCGCTTTTCGAACAAGTACTCTATTTTTGGCATCGGCTCTGCGTCAAAATCAATATTTTTTTTCAATCACGGGGAAATCACACAGAAAACCCTCTTTTCCATCTTTTTTTTCCAGCACTATTGGTGAACATAGGAGATACAGATTCAATGACCCCATTTCAGCATCATCTCCCCCTTCACCCCCAACACAGTCGCGTTGGGAAAATGGGACTTGGGGTAAACCCCCTTTCCTGTTTGATTTCCCCTGGGGACCCGGAAAAACCCAAATCCCCCGGACTTTTTCCCCAAAAGCCCCTTAAATTTTGCATTTTAGCCCT
>JAFLJL010001365.1:25000-27500 GCA_018398815.1 Conus ventricosus | reverse complement strand
ACACACACACACACACACGCACGCACGCACGCACGCACGCACGCACGCACGCACGCACGCACGCACGCACGCACGCACGCACGCACACACACACACACACACACACACACACACCGCACGCACGCACGCATACACTCGCGCGAGCACCGGAGACATGTATCTAACAGAAGGTGGCAAATCGAGTTTAATTCAATAGAAAAAAAATGACCAAGTATAAAAAAAAAAAACATACATGCTAGGGAGAGGCACTCAGGCGAACAGTGTAATCGACCTTTGAGCGAGAAACATCCTTCAAGAGCAGGCACTAATTCGTTGATGAAGACATCATAATATAACACATCAAAGACTGAGTTCACAAAGGGAACGATTTACATTTCACTGCTGAATTCAATTGAAGAGGAAAACAAAAACAAAACGAAACAACAACAACAACAGCAACGACAACAACAAAAAACAAAACAAAACAAAAAAATAACGTGATCATTTCATGAGGTTCAAGACCAACTGAAGGTGCTGCGTCAACTTTTCACGGAACGGTAAATATTGCATAGAAATGACCGGGGTCCAGTGGTAAAACTCCAAGACAAGGGACTGGGAGATCGCATATTCGAGCCTCGTCCGCAGCCTAGTTTTGTTTGAAAGAAGAAAATCTTAAATGAGGCAGGGAACAGCAACCAGTAAATGGAGAAAAAAAAGGAAATAAAAAAAATAATAATAATAAAAAACCAAGTAAGCTGACTCTTGCTCCCATCATGAACTATTTACAAGTCCATTGTTTTGTGACTCCCCTGGCCAGCTCCAACGCCAGAGGTTTAGGTAATGTTGCTTATAGCCCAGCCGACCGCAAAGGGCCATATCAGGACTGTCACTGCATTGAAGTCAGCTCAAAAGTCATTCAAAAAACAAAACTCATTCACACAAGCCTTGAAAATACACTTTCTAAAAAAAAAAAAAAAACAGAATTTTTGCTTAAAATCTTTCTTCGGTAAAATCTTACACCAGATGAAAATTGTTGATCCGTTTCAGAAATTCAAAAGGGCACATCAGATGGGACATCTCTGCTCCTACCAAGAAGAGCCTCTTGAACCATGGGCTGAACTGAAAAGGCCGCAACGCCCAGACAACGTTCCAACTGTTACAATGGACGTGTCTCTGCGAGGAGGCAAGGTTCCTGGAAATCTCTGCGAGTCCCGTCTCTCAAAGGGACCTGGCTGACGACAGGCTTTTTCAAGACAGTAGTCACGCGAGAGTACGATAAAGTAATGCTGCTTATAGCCCAGCCGACCGCAAAGGGCCATATCAGGGCTGTCATCGCATTGAAGCCAACTCGGAGAGGTGGACCTTACTACTACAACGTGGTCTGGTGTTAGACAACAACTCTCTGGCACTATCGCCGTCAAGCTCTGTGGTATAAAGGATCCAGTTCTGTGGCCGGCTTTGATACTTTTCTGCTCATGGGGGTCTCAGTACGTACACTAATCTCCTTCTTCACGTCGCTTCCCAGTGGGAGGTTGTCTCAGAGTTTATCAGCAAATACGAAAGGGGTTGCTGTCAGATAGACAGACAGACTGACGTGGTGACGCCGTTCGAGAGGGAGGGGGGGGGGGGGGGGGGACTGTCGTTTGTGGGGCCCTCCTGCTAACAGCTGACCGTAAGCTAGGACAATGTCCACTCCCTTGCGGATGCAGCCTACTCTCAGTCTTTCCCACAGCCACGCGCATGGCCACGTGTTGTCCGTCACAGAGCAGTTCACTTCTGTGCGCGCGCCTTCGGTAAAATTCCCACGCTCGGAAGATTCTGTTTATCGGACTTTTCACTGGCATGCGTGTTTCCTCTCTCTCTCTCTTCTCTCTCTCTCCTCTCTCTCTCTCTTCTTCTCTCTATCTCTCTCTCTCTTCCTCTCTTCTCATCTCTCTCTCAGTGCCAGAGGACAGTGCGGACAGAGGCGATGACCGGGTCTCATGAACACGCTGACCATGTTATGGTATGTCTTCATTCACCAGCTGGGGCAGACCATGCTATGGCATGTCTTCATCCACCATGCTATGGCATGTCTTCCTTCACCATGCTGAGGCATGTCTTCCTTCACCATGCTGTGGCATGTCTTCATTCACCATGCTATGTCATGTCTTCCTTCACCATGCTGTGGCATGTCTTCATTCACCATGCTATGTCATGTCTTCCTTCACCATGCTATGTCATGTCTTCTTCACCATGCTGTGGCATGTCTTCTTCACCATGCTGTGGCATGTCTTCATTCACCATGCTATGTCATGTCTTCCTTCACCATGCTATGGCATGTCTTCCTTCACCATGCTGAGGCATGTCTTCCTTCACCATGCTGTGGCATGTCTTCATTCACCATGCTATGTCATGTCTTCCTTCACCATGCTGTGGCATGTCTTCATTCACCATGCTATGTCATGTCTTCCTTCACCATGCTATGGCATGTCTTCATTCACCATGCTATGGCATGTCTTCATTCACCATGCTATGGCAT
>JAFLJL010001365.1:7500-15000 GCA_018398815.1 Conus ventricosus | reverse complement strand
TAGCCCCGGATGGATCAGGTCTGATCTTACCGAGTCTTGGATCCCGGGGATTGCAGGGACCTGGAGACACCTTGGCGCTCGCTGGCCGAACTGGAATGACGTTGAACTGAGCCACACGCACCAGGTTGTCGGCGGGAGCAGTCGTGGGCCTGAGGTTTCCTGGCAGCAGCATCCCATTCCTGCAGGGTCTGACTACAGTCCCGTGCCTGACCGGGCCAGGGAATCTGCCCAGATAGGCCGGAGCTCTGATGACACGGGGAGGCGGCGGACACAGTGGACTTTGCTGCGGCATGTAACCAGTTCTTGGCAGGGAAGTTCCCATGCTTTGCTGAACGCCCGTTGGGATCAGAGAGGAGGGGCCAGGCCTAGGCCACCTTGGAATGCCAGCAGGTCCAGGTCCATGTCTGGGAGGCACTGCGCAGTGGGTGTGGTGTTCGCTGCTTTGTGCGGGACTCTGACCATGTCCGATGGTTTCCACAGGAAAGCGGTTATTGTCTATAGACTGAACTGACTGCTTAGCACAGTTTTCTTCTTGAAGACTCTGACCATGAGAACAGTTTCTTTCTTGAAGACTTTGACCATGTCCGACAGTTTTCACAGGGAAGCGGTTATTGTTCACCGGCTGATCGTAGTTTACCTGCTGAGGACAGTTTCCAGCTTCAAGACTTTGACCATGTCCAACACTTTTCACAGGAAAGCAACTATTGTTTACCGACTGAACAAAGTCTACCTGCGGAGGACAGTGACCATGCCGGTAGCTTTCATAGGAAAGCAATTAGCGTTTACAGACTGAAGACAGTCTACCTGCTTGGGACAGTTTCCTTCTTGAAGAATTTGACCATGGCCAACAGTTTTCATAGGAAGGTTATTGTTCACCAACCCCACACAGTCTACCTGATGAGGACAGTTTCCTTCTTGAAGAATTTGACCATGGCCAATAGTTTTCATAGGAAGGTTATTGTTTACCAACCCAACACAGTCTACCTGCTGAGGACAGTTTTGTTCATGGTTCTCTGTAGCGGGTAATCCTGTCCACTGCTTCAGGGTACTGATGGGCCAATTGGAGGCTGACTGTTCGGGACTGATCGCTTTGTCTTCGGGAAGTTTGTTCACAATCTTTTCTTCCCAGATTACTGCTTTCTCATCGGTTTGTCTGTTCATCAAATTTTTGCTTAGAATCTCAGCAGCTGCTGTATGCACCTGAACTTTCTTCTCTTCGTCAGCTTCTCTGTGAGATGAAGAAGAGAAGTCAAAGGTCATGATCGAAGACTGCATGGAGCAATCTTTCAGGGACGCACAGTTGTCACGGTCTTTGTGATCAGCACACGATTCGGCCTGTGTACTCGGTTCTCTACGCTGTGTCTTTCCCACGAATGTGTGCATGTTTGAGACTCCTCGTCCGTTCCAGAGGGGTTCCCCTCGCCGCTCTGAAGACATGTCATCCCATCTGACAGTTGGCCGCCCTCCACAGAACCAGCAGCCGCTGCACTGTCGGTGTTCACGGTCTTGCACGTGGCGAGGACGTTGATCAGGTTCCTGCCTTTCCGCCCCATTCTGGCCCCGAATTTGGCCTTGCCCTGACCGGTCAACTTCACTTCGGCTAACAGCAGGGGTTTGCCAGACCTCTTGTGCCCCGCAGACCAGGTTTGAAGACCCACTGCTCTGCTGGCGTGTCCACGGCCGTGGAGAGACACACGCCGGAGTGGAGGAAGGTGATGTTGCCTTTGTCCCACTCACACCGCAAGAAGTCGTCGATGATCTTGCCGAGGTTCTCCAAGCCGGACGGCTCCATGTAGACGCCCTGTTTGCTGATCAGAGGCAACAGATACTGGATGAAGAAGCGCAGCAATCCGCGTAGATAAAATCCCGTGAAGAACATGTTCAGGGACAGGTCGAAGCTCCGGCTCAGGTACTCCTCCGGCGGGCGGCCCTGGCCGTCAGTCTGGTTGGGAGCGTCCCCCAGGCAGGGTCGCTTGGCGGCAGGCGCCACGGGCAGAAGGCCTCCAGTCTTCAGGGGAGGGAAAGTACGCTTCCGCTTGTTCATGCTGCACTCTGCAACATCAGAATGCATTGAAAATGGGTGGTAATCACTGGAAATGTGGCCACTTTCAGTTTTCAGTTTCATCACAATGGGTGGTAATCACTGGAAATGTGGCCACTTTCAGAGACAGAGAGAGATTGGAGCTGGCGATTACAAACGAAGTGACAAATGGTGGGATGTCAAAATAGAACAGTAGTATCCTATATACACCTGGTTATCTCTATATTTGTACTCGCTTATTTGAGGACTGATTCATGTGGGAGGGGGCGGGGTGGGGGGGGGGGGGGGGGTGTAGCTGATGTAAAACGTAGCAAAACATACTAGAGGAGGGAAGAAAGAAACATAACGCACCACACACTGAGCTAAAAATACACAGACCAGTGGTCGTATGCCCCGGTATAGACAGTAAAACGGTAAACATCATCGGGTGCAGAGAGAGAGAGAGAGAGAGAGAGAGAGAGAGAGAGAGAGAGAGGGAGAGAGAGAGAGATTTGTCTGACCTGATTTGTGGCTTAAATCACCTACTCTCTTTTCTTTTTTTTCTTTTTTTTTGTTGAGTTCTCTAGTTTTTAAACTAAGCCTTCAAATCTGGGTGAGGTCGACGCCCAGTGGAACACACGTGCGATTGCTAACATACATGTTGAGCTCCATTTCAGATTTCAAAGAAGAGCGGGGGTTCTGTACTGACTCGGCTATTCTGGTCAAGCCATGTAAACATTATCAAAGATCACCTATATATCTCCTGTTCAACATGTTTCAAACTATCGTTCTTTTTATCTCCTGATTTACAACTGAACAGACATGCTTCGAGAGAATGTTAGGCCTACTTTTTATTGTTTTTAACGCAAATTCAGATCAAAATCTTAAATTAAAACACACACACACACACACACACACACACACACACACACACACACACACACACACACTTATACGACTGTGTAGATTTGTTTAGTTATGGCTCGGTGTCCGACTTACGGTGAAGCCGATTTCTTGTTACAGTACGTCAGCGCGCGCACACGGACGCACACACACACACACACACACACACACACACACACACACACACACCACACACACACACACAGCCCTAGGCCCTACGTGCGCGCTGCCATACACACGTGTGTGTGTGTGTGTGTGTGTGTGTGTGTGTGTGTGTGTGTGTGTGTGTGTGTGTGTGTGTGGTGCGCGTGCGTGTGTGCGTGCGTGCGTGAGTACGTGCGTGCGTGCGTGTGTGTGTGTGTGTGTGTGTGTGTGTGTGTGTGTGTGTGTGTGTGTGTGTGTTCTTGCGTGCTTAGTGTGTGTGTGTGTGTGTGTGTGTGTGTGTGTGTGGTGTGTGTGTGTGTGTGTGTGCGTGTGTTGTGTATATATATATATATATATGTGTGTGTGTGTGTGTGTGTGTGTGTGTGTGTGTGTGTGTGTGTGTGTGTGTGTGTGTGTGCGTACAGGTAGATATCTATGGATGCATAGATAGATAGACAGATAAATAGATAGATAGACATAGATAGATAGACTGATATGCACAGATTGATAAAGAGAGAGAGAGAGAGAGAGAGAGAGAGAGAGAGAGAGAGAGAGACAGACAGACAGACAGACAGACAAAGACAGACAGAATGATAGAGAGAGAGAGAGAGAGAAGAGGGGAGAGAGAGAGAGAGAGAGAGACGAGAGAGACAGAGACAGACAGACAGACAGACAGACGAGACAGACAGAGAAACAGAGACAGAGAAACAGAGAAACAGAGACAGAGAGAGACACATAGTTTGTGACTGAATGTGCAATTAATCTAAATGCAATACACACATTATTTTCAATGTTACTATATCCAACAGGACGGCTCGCCGATTCAGTCTTGTGGACACCGAACTCCTCGTTTCTTCATCTGCTATAGCACCTCTTCCACGGCAAATAAAAACATTCTAAACTCTGTTGTTTCGCTTCTTTGCCCCTCAGATCAAACTAGTCTTTGAATTTTTTTCTTCACGAGGCTCCATGTATAGTGTGCACGTTGATATTCGAACTGAAGAGTCAGATACATCCACCATAAACAGTATCGTTTTACATGTTCTTTTCACAAACCAGACCATGCCACAGAAAGTAACCTCTTCAGCGGTAAATCTGCTCTCTGCGGCTGCTGGTAACAACACGTTCAGCGCAATCTGCTTGTATTTCTTTTTTTTCCTACAAAGGGGCGATGCTTACATTCGACAGCCGCTTTACGCTTTCTGCACACGAATTAAGACAACTATAAACTGCAGAGTTGCGAGCTATTACACGCACTGTTTAGACACACACACACACACACACACACACACACACACACACACACACACACACACGCCGCACGCACGCACCAGCACGCACGCACGCACGCACACACACACACACACACACACACACACACACACACACACACACACACACACACACACTACTCATGTATGAATGGATTTTCAACGTAACACTCATCACACCAAGGCCTCAGGATCCGCCATTCGTGATAATACATACAATTTACTCATTACAGACCTCATTCACAGGCAAGACGCCAGGGGCGGGGGTCAGGCTGGAAGTGGAAGAGCAGTATCGTGCTGTTTGGAAACAGCGGCTGTTCGTCAACTAGCAATCTCGTGCATGTCCTTTGCCGGTTTCCTCCACTGATTTGACCATTGGCTCGAAGAACACTTGCATTTTTTCATGGTCAGCATAACAGTCTCTTCCGAAAGACTGGTAACATCAACTCTGGAACCACACTTCTACAGCCTAGGCTAGGCCCTAGGCTACCAGACGACGCATCACTGCATTTGGAATCGAGGAAGTCCGCGTGCATTCGTTCGTAGATACAATGACGTCATTTCGATTTACGTCAGGGGCGGTTACGAACAATGACATAAGAACTCTAGCAAGGTGGAGTTCCGTTCCCTGCATTCGCTGTAGATCTACCCATGTACACAAACTGGAACAGAAACTCAGCCGAGATGTATATATAATTATTTAAAAAAAAAAAAAAAAAGAAGAACACAACCACCACCGCCACCACCACCACCACCAACAACAACAGCAAACCATAGCTGCAGGGCTTCAAATCCTGGATATAACCCCCATCCCCCTCTCCCTTCCCCAAACTTCCCCAACCCCCACCCCTCTCCTGTATCCCCTCACCCCTTACCTGCACCTGTTGTGCTTCCCACCCACTAAGGAGCAGGGTCTACCTTGGCCCCTCCTAGAGGCCGGAACTTGAGAAGAAGAAGAAGAAGAAGAAGAAGAAGAAGAAGAAGGAGAAGAAAGAAGAAGAAGAGAGAAGAAGAAGGAGAGAGAGAGAAGAAGAAGGGAAGAAGAAGGAGAGAAGGAGAAGAAGAAGAAGAAGAAGAAGAAGAAGGGAAGAAAGAAGAAGAAGAAGGAGAAGAGGGCAGTTTCAAAGGGTAACTGCAGACAGAAATTGAAACAAACGAACAAACAAAAAAAGGAAAATAAAAAAATAAAAAAAAATAAACAAAACAAAACAAACAAAAAAAGCTTCTATGCCGCCGAACGAAAGAAACAACAATTGCAAGACAAACACGACGCGTTTCGTCCTCTTTGGTCTTCGTCGGGCAAGACCAAGCAACCTTCCAGACAATGAAGACAAAGAACGAACAATCAGTTGTATCCTCAAATTAAGCGCGACATGGATTCCACATCCCTTCTGCACCCACTTTGAGGCGATGATGTCTTGAATGTTGGCTACCCTGCCTGGAGAAGACCAAAGAGGTCAAAACGCGTCAACTTTGGTAAGTTTTTGGTTTCTTTTTGGCGGTGACATAGCAATTTTTTTTTAAGTTTATAGTGAAGGCCAAGTCCGTACACTGCAGGAGGAATTTAATCAAATTTTAAATGTAATTATAGCGCACCGCCAAAAACTCCCATCTTGCGCTGAAGTGGATGAAGATAAGTGATTAATTGCTTGTTCAGTTTCGTTGTCCTCAGTGTTGATTTAGATCTTGCCTGAAGAAGTCCTAAGAGGTCGAAACGTGTCGTGTTTTGTCTTGTGATTCGTTTGTCTACGTGGATTTTTGTTGTTACTGTTGTTGGTTTTTTTTTTTTTTTTTTTTTTTTTTTTGGGGGGGGGGGGGGGGGGGGGGGGGGGGGGGTGTGCTCTATTAATTACATTTAAAATTTGTTGAGATTTCCGCCTGCAGTCGCCTCATTTTGCAACGGGGAGGAATTGAGGAACACACCGTTGCTGAAAGCCTAAATCAAACTTGCTGTTCTATCATCTAACATTCGAAGCGATATCTGAGGAATACACCGTTGCTGAAAGCCTAAATCAAACTTGCTGTTCTATCATCTAACATTCGAAGCGTTATCTTTTATCGCCAAACATGTCTTCTGAGTTGACGCCTTTCTGTCAACTGGAATAACCCGTGTGCCGCCATATTTGTACGCTGACAGACGGCCAGTTCGACCTTGAGAGGTCTGATAAATTACTCTTGTTTGTCAGTCGAGGTCTCCTGTGTAGGGCACTTGCTTTTCTTATGCGTCCCCACAGCAAGTATCAGGTATCTACGCTTCTCTCTGGCCTTCCTGTAAACCGACTCTGGCCGCTACGTCAGGTAAGAATGATGCACAAATAGAATTGTACCGATAACGAAAAAAAACAACAACAAAGAAACATGCACAAAAATAATAAATAAATAAAATAATGAAACAATAACAATAAAAGCAAGGATAGACGATGCCCGTCTTTCTGTCGAAAAGAGAATTACCTTCTCTCACTTTTTGGGTCAAGAAAATAGATCCAGACAGTCAATCATCTCATTTGAAGCGCACGTTGAGGTAAAGATTGCATGACAGGGGCTCTGTTTCACACTTCTGTTTTGGCATTTCCTGATTGACCTGTTAACCGGACTGATGGGGGCAACACTGGTGTGGGCATCTCCACTAGCGCATCTGTCCCATGAAAAAAGCAAGACCACTATCGCTGACTGCGAACTCTCATACAGGTTAGCTCCCTTGGAGATTTAAACCAACATCTATTTGTCATATTACGGAGATAGGTTGCCAGAAAAAAAAGGAATATCCACACAACAGCAGCGGTTCCTAAAAAGGCAACTGACACATCCGCCATTCTGCTCCCAACCATCCCCCAGTCCCCACCCTCCTGCGACTCTATTTGTACTCCCAGTTCTTATACAACAGGGAGTACGTTACAATAGGAACGGAGAAATGCTCTGTGTGTGTGTGTGTGTGTGTGTGTGTGTGTGTGTGTGTGTGGTGTGTGTGTGCGTGTGTGTGTGTGTGTGTCTGTCTGTCTGTCTGTCCGTGGCCAAAATGTGTTCCACCCGCCCCAGACAAAACGTCTGGGCCGATCTTTCTGAAAATTTGTAGGTTTGTTCATTATGGGTTACGGATGATGCCCGATGTTTTATTTTTTACCAGAATAGCCATTAAGAACGGCTATAACGGTCAAAAACGGT
>JAFLJL010001365.1:0-2500 GCA_018398815.1 Conus ventricosus | reverse complement strand
TATGTGTTGACCCTCTGTGTGTCCGCTCTGTGCTTGTTGTCAGTATGTGTTGACCCTCTGTGTGTCCGCTCTGTGCTTGTTGTCAGTATGTGTTGACCCTCTGTGTGTCCGCTCTGTGCTTGTTGTCAGTATGTGTTGACCCTCTGTGTGTCCGCTCTGTGCTTGTTGTCAGTATCTGTTGACCCTCTGTGTGACCGCTCTGTACCTGTTGTCAGTATCTGTTGTCCCTCTGTGTGTCCGCTCTGTACTTGTTGTCAGTATGTGTTGACCCTCTGTGTGTCCGCTCTGTACCTGTTGTTAGTATCTGTTCACCCTCTGTGTGTCCGCTCTGTACTTGTTGTCAGTATGTGTTGACCCTGTGTGTGTCCGCTCTGTGCTTGTTGTCAGTATGTGTTGACTCTGTGTGTCCGCTCTGTACTTGTTGTCAGTATGTGTTGACCCTCTGTGTGTCCGCTCTGTGCTTGTTGTCAGTATGTGTTGACCCTCTGTGTGTCCGCTCTGTACTTGTTGTCAGTATGTGTTGACCCTCTGTGTGTCCGCTCTGTGCTTGTTGTAAGTATGTGTTGACCCTCTGTGTGTGTCCGCTCTGTACTTGTTGTCAGTATGTGTTGACCCTCTGTTTGTGTCCGCTCTGTACTTGTTGTCAGTAAGTGTTGACCCTCTGTTTGTGTCCGCTCTGTGCTGGTTGCCAGTATGTGTTGACCCTCTGTGTGTGTACGCTCTGTGCTGGTTGTCAGTATGTGTTGACCCTCTGTGTAGGTCCGCTCTGTACTTGTTGTCAGTATGTGTTGACCCTCTGTGTCCGCTCTGAGCTTGTTGTCAGTATGTGTTGACCCTCTGTGTCCGCTCTGAGCTTGTTGTCAGTATGTGTTGACCCTCTGTGTCCGCTCTGTGCTTGTTGTCAGCATGTGTTGACCCTCTGTGTCCGCTCTGTGCTTGTTGTCAGTATGTGTTGACCCTCTGTGTCCGCTCTGAGCTTGTTGTCAGTATGTGTTGACCCTCTGTGTCCGCTCTGTGCTTGTTGTCAGTATGTGTTGACCCTCAGTGCCCGCGCTATCAGGGCCGAAAAATAGCGGAACATGCCCTTACTACACGCCAAGAGACGTAACCCACGGAAGGTGAGAAGGGAGACACAGAGAGAGAGAGAGAGAGAGAGAGAGAGAGAGAGAGAGAGAGGAGAGAGAGAGACAGAGACAGAGACAGAGAGACAGAGAGAGAGAGAGAGAGAAGAAACAGACAGACAGACAGACAGACAGACAGACAGACAGACAGGGAGACAGAGACAGAGGGAAGGAGGTAGAGAGGAGAGACAGAGAGGGGGGGGGGGGGAGAAGAGAGAGAGAGACAAAGACGCAGAGAGAGAGAGAGAGAGAGAGAGAGAGAGAGAGAAGAGAGAGAGAGAGAGAGAGAGAGAGAGAGACGGCAGACAGACAGACAGAGATATGACAGACAGACACAAAAGAGAAACGCAGAGAGAGAGAGAGAGAGAGAGAGAGAGAAGAGAGAGAGAGAGGAGAGAGAGAGAGAGAGAGAGAAGAGAGGAGAGAGAGAGAGAGAGAGAGAGAGAGATAGGGGCGGGGAAAGGAGAGACAGAGACAGAGACAGAGACAGAGACAGAGACGCAAGACAAAGACAGACAGAGAGAGAGAGAGAGAGAGAGAGAGAGAGGAGAGGAGAGAAGAGAGAGAGAGAGAGAGGAGAGAGAGAGAGAGAGACGGCAGGCAGACAGAAAGAGATATGACAGAGACACAAAAGAGAAACGCAGTGTGTGTGAGAGAGAGAGAGAGAGAGAGAGAGAGAGAGAGGAGAGAGAGAGAGAGAGAGAGAGAGAGAGAGAGAGGAGAGAGACAGAGACAGAGACAGACAGACAGACAGACAGACAGACAGACAAGAAGATCAAGCACACAATAACACAATGCACGGAAAGAGGAGACGGGGCAGGCCAAAACAGTGGTCGGAAAACAACCCAGCTGAGTGGATTAGGAAGGACTTCGCTTACGAACCAAGCTCTCTTGCCCCCCCCCCCCCCCCTCCACCCCCCTCCCCACCCCGCCGCCCCCTCCACACACCACTCCCACCCCCTCATCTCCCAGGCCTCGTTCGGCCCCGCAATCGGTGACAGACAAGGCGTTCCAGCCCCTTCCCCTCCTCCCCTGCCCCCCACCACCATATACAATACACCAACATCCTCCAACCCCCCCCCCCCTCCCCTCACTCACTCACTCTATGCACACGTGACATACTGTCATTATTAGTAGTGTTGTTTATACTCCTTTAAACGCTGCTTAACTTTTTTTTTACAGCAGGAAGAAGGAAAAATGGAGCAGATTTCTGTAATAAAATGAAGACTATTCCTAACACGGCAATAGAGTCTTGTAGTGGATAAACTTTTCAGCCTTCCTGACAGCGTGAGCCATATCCTGTGCTGTTTTTCATGCTCAGATCACCACACACACACACACACACACACACACACACACACCACACACACACACACACA
>JAFLJL010001364.1:35000-37574 GCA_018398815.1 Conus ventricosus | reverse complement strand
AAACCTTTGTCGTTTTCTCAGCTCTTTTCCTTCTTCCCCCCGCCCCCCCCCCCGTCTCTTTTTTTCTCTGTCGTGTCTTCTTCTTTTCTTTGCTTTTCCTTTCTCTCGTCACTTCTACTCTCTCCTTCGCTTCTTCTCCTTCTCCTCCCCTCTCTCTCTCCCCCCCTGTCTCTGTCTCTCGTCTGTTCTGTCTGTCTGTCTGTCTGTCTGTCCTGTCTGTCTGTCTTTTCTCTCCTATCTTGTCCTCTCTCTCTCACTCACTCTCATCTCTTTTCTCCTTCCTTCTTTCCCCTATTCCTCTCTCTCTCTCCTCCCTTCCTATCTTTTTCTCACTCTCTCTCAATCTCTCTCTCTCCTCACTCTCTCTTCTCTGTCTTCATCGTCTTTTTCTCCTCTTTCGTCTTCCTTCTCTCTCTCTCTCTCCTCTCCTTACTCTTCTCTCCTCTTTCCTTTCTCTCTCTCCTCTCTCTCTCTCTCTCTCTCTCTCTCTCTCTCTCCTCTCTCTCTCTCTCTCTCTCTCTCTCTCTCTCTTTTTTTTTCACCGTTCGTTTCTCCCATTTTCGTTCTCCCTCTCTTCTGACCCTTCCTGTACTCTGTCGTGTATCTTTTTCCAACCCTTCCTCTCTCTCTCTCTCTCTCTCTCTCTCCTCTCTCTCATCTCCCTCCTTCTCTCTCTCTCTCTCTCTCTCTCTCTCTCTCTCTCTCTCTCTCTCTCTCTCCCCCATGGCCTGATCTTTCCTGTGAAGCGGGGTGCTCTGTGATGTTGAAGGTGTTCATTAGCCCAGCTGGCAGCCTGTCAGACAGACGGCATCTCCTGCCACCGCTACCCGGAGACCCCTGACAGGGGGCGCTGTGGGCTGTGCTTTGCTCCCCCCCCCCCTGCACCCCTCCTTCCTGCCCTTACACACACACACACACACACACACACACACACACACACACACACACACACACACACACACACACACACACCTGTTCTTCTAACGCGCTGCCAACAAACACGCGCGTCCACAAAACACGCACACGCGCACGCACTGACAGACAGACAGACACACACACACACATGCAAACATATGCACATACACTCACGCACACCCACACACATGCACACACATGCACACACACACACACACGCATACACACACACACACACACACCACAACACACACACACACACACACACACACACACACACACACACACACACACACACACACACACACACACACACACAGAGTTTCCGGTCTGAAGTGTTGCTCGTGCGCCAAACCGGGAGAAACTTTGAGAGACAGGCAGGCGAATGTTGTGTAATGAATTTCACCCTCCGCTGGTACTGCAGGAACAATGATGAATGCTCAGCGTATTTCTCGGTCTGCTTCTGCCAAACTATTAGTCTCAAATGGTCACCGTTACATCCTCCCCCCCTCTCTCTCTCTCCCTCTCTTTCTCTCTCTCTCTCTCTCTCTCTCTCTCTCTCTCTCTCTCTCTCTCTCTCTGTCTCTCTCTCTCTCTCTGTCTCCTCTCTCTCTCTCCCCTCTCTCTCTTTATATGCGCGCACGCGGAGTGTGTGGAAATATGTAAAATCATCGTAGTGGCTGGAAGTATATAGAATCATCAAAGTGTCGGGAAATATATAGAATCGTCGAAGTGGCTGGAAGTATGTAGAATCATCAAAGTGACGGAAGTATATAGAATCATCAAAGTGACTGGAAGTATGTAGAATCATCAAAGTATCGGGAAGTATATAGAATCGTCAAAGTGACTTGAAGTATGTAGAATCATCAAAGTATCGGAAAGTATATAGAAAAATCAAAGTGACTGGAAGTATGTAGAATCATCAAAGTATCGGGAAGTATGTAGAATCATCAAAGTATCGGGAAGTATACAGAATCGTCAAAGTGACTGGAAGTATGTAGAATCATCAAAGTATCGGGAAGTATACAGAATCGCCGAAGTGGCTGGAAGTATGTAGAATCATCAAGTGTCGGAGAGTATATAGAATAGTCAAAGTGGCTGGAAGTATGTAGAATCATCAAAGTGGCGGGAAGTATATAGAAATCGTCGAAGTGACTGGAAGTAATGTAGAATCATCAAAGTATCGGAAAGTATATAGAATCGTCAAAGTGACTGGAAGTATGTAGAATCATCAAAGTGGCGGGAAGTATATACAATCGTCGAAGTGGCGGGAAGTATATAGAATCATCGAAGTGGCTGGAAGTATATAAGAATCATCGAAGTGGCGGGAAGTATATACAATCGTCGAAGTGGCTGGAAGTATATAGAATCATCGAAGTGGCGGAAGTATGTAGAATCATCAAAGTGGCGGGAAGTATATAGAATCGTCAAAGTGACTGGAAGTATGTAGAATCATCAAAGTGGCGGGAAGTATATGGAACCGTCGAAGTGACTGGAAGTATGTAGAATCATCAAAGTGGCGGGAAGTATATGGAACCGTCGAAGTGGCTGGAAGTATGTAGAATCATCAAAGTGTCGGGAAGTATATAGAATCGTCAACGTGACTGGAAGTATGTAGAATCATCAAAGTGCGGGAAGTATATAGAATCATCAAAGTGT
>JAFLJL010001364.1:22500-27500 GCA_018398815.1 Conus ventricosus | reverse complement strand
AGTGTTCTATTGCACGCATAAGTTCTATAGCCGTCTTCTGAAAGTTCATAGTGTTTGAGTGTTCTATTGCACGCATGAGTTCTATAGCCGTCTTTTGAAAGTTCATAATGTTTGAGTGTTCTATTGCACGCATGAGTTCTATAGTCGTCTTCTGAAAGTTCATAATGTTTGAGTGTTCTATTGCACGCATAAGTTCTATAGCCGTCTTCTGAAAGTTCATAATGTTTGAGTGTTCTATTGCACGCATGAGTTCTATAGCCGTCTTCTGAAAGTTCATAATGTTTGAGTGTTCTATTGCACGCATGAGTTCTATAGCCGTCTTCTGAAAGTTCATAATGTTTGAGTGTTCTATTGCACGCATAAGTTCTATTGCCGTCTTCTGAAAGTTCATAGTGTTGAGTGTTCTATTGCACGCATGAGTTCTATAGCCGTCTTCAGTCACTTGAGTTTTGTGTCCCAGTCCCTCCCTCCCCTCCGACTACCCTCTGTATACAGCGTTTCTGCCATCAAGGTCAAGCACGCGTTTTGTTCCATTTCTAGCCTGCCTCTTCCCACTTTGGTTTCTCATGCCACCACACACACACACACACACACACACACACACACACACACACACACACACACACACACACACACACACACACACACACACACACACACACACACACACACACACGCACGCACGCACGCACGCACGCACGCACACACACACACACACACACACACACACACTCACACACACACATACTCTCTCTCACACACACACACACACACACACACACACACACACACACACACACACACACACACACACACACACACACACACACACACACACACACACACACACAAACACTTAGTGTTTTCTTTTTGGAGACAGAAAATTTAATCAGATCCTGATACACACTATACTTTTTCTTTCTGCTATTAATGTTATGTTGCAAGATGTGACAACGTTGGAATTAGTTTAATTAAATGTCTTAACTTGATTATCTGCGCACAACAAAACCTCTGGTTTTCATATGGCAATAAAGTGTGTTCGTGTTCTTGTTCTTGTTCTTGTTCTTGTTCATACACACACACACACACACACACACACACACACACACACACACACACACCACACACACACACACACACACACACACACACACACACACACACACACACACACACACACACAAACACTTAGTGTTTTCTTTTTGGAGACAGAAAATTTAATCAGATCCTGATACACACTATACTTTTTCTTTCTGCTATTAATGTTATGTTGCAAGATGTGACAACGTTGGAATTAGTTTAATTAAATGTCTTAACTTGATTATCTGCGCACAACAAAACCTCTGGTTTTCATATGGCAATAAAGTGTGTTCGTTGTTCTTGTTCTTGTTCTTGTTCTTGTTCTTGTTCACACACACACACACCACACACACACACACACACACACACACCACACACACACACACACACACACCACACACACACACACACACACACACACACACGCACGCACGCACGCGCGCGATCAATGTTATTGACTCCGTTCTTTCTGGCATAAAGAAATGTAGTTAATGTCCAATCTCTCTCTCTCTCTCTCTCTCTCTCTCTCTCTCTCTCTCTCTCTCTCTCTCCTCTCTCTCTCTCTCTCTCTCTCTCTCTCTCTCTCTCTCTCTCTCTCTCTCTCTGCGAAATTACTAGGGTCAAAATGTCTACGTAATAACTTTTTAAACCGTGGAGATTACAATAGCAGATAAGTCAACTCAAATAAGTAAGACGAAGAAGAAGAAGAAGAAGAAAAAGAAGAAGAAGAAGAAAGAAGAAGAAGAAGAAGAGAAGAAGAAGAAGAAGAGAAGAAGAAGAAGAAGAAGAAGAGAAGGAGAGAAGAAGAGAAGAAGAAAAAGGGAAGGAGGAGGAGGAGGAGGAGGAGGAGGAGGAGGAGGAGGAGGAGGAGAAGGAGAAGGAGAAGAAGGAGAAGCAGAAGGTAATGTGGAGGAGGAGGAGGAGAAGGAGAAGATGGAGGAGAAGGAGGATGAAGATGAGGAGGAGGAGAAAGAGGAGGAGGTGGAGGAGAAGAAGAATAAGAAGTGGAAGAAGAAGGAGCAGCAGTAGAAGAAGAACAACGACAAGAACAAGAACAAGGAGAAGAAGGATGGGGAGGAGGAATAAATAGAAAGAAATGAAATGGCAGAAGGACTAAAATGAAAAAAAAAAAAAGGAATAAAAAGGAAGCGAGAAAGAAAGAAAGAAAGAAAGAACGAACTGGGAACACTATTGACGCGTTCGGGTTCAAATCCCGACACGTCAGCATACAGGATTAGTGTCGGATTATCGTAAAGGTTTGCTGCGCACTGGAAGGTTAAGCCAGCAAACTGTCAGCATTAGCTTAGGGTAGAAAGCGGGGAAAATTCCGGGGGGGGGGGGGGGGGGGGGGGGGGGGGGGTACGCACGGTAGGTAAGCTTACTAAAGCATGGGGATAACGTGTGCTCTGTATCAAGTTGTTTCTTTGGTTTTTTTTTTTTTTTTGCGGCGGTGGAGATTCTTTGCATGTCAGTTTGTCTGCCTGTGTAGAATGGACGATTGGCTTCGGGGGAGGTGGTTGTGTGTGTGTGTGTGTGTGTGTGTGTGTGTGTGTGTGTGTGTGTGTGTGGGTGTGGTGTGTTGTGTGTGTGTGTGGTGTGTGTGGTGTGGGGTGTGTGTGTGTGTGTGTGTGGGGTGGGGTGTGTGTGTGTGTGTGTTGTTGTTGTTGTTCTTCAGTTTAACGTCCTTCCACTAGAAGTGATTCAGACAATATTATAGTGTAAAGTGAGCTTGATGTAAAGAATGAAAGAGATGCATTTTTTTTAGGGAGTGTAAGTTTTAAAGTTAGAAGTAAGACATGTAATCAAAAACCCTCCCCCCCAACCTATTCATCAGACGTTTAACTTAAACTAAAATTTTATCTGTAACAATCACAATATGCTAAAGATAAATATTAAGTGAACAGCCTAATAAACATTTAGAAATAGATTCAAGAGTAGCAAAATTGTTTAATATACTAGATAGTGATAAAGGAGTCGATCCATCAACAAAACCCTCAATCCCTGATTTAGTAAAAAGCTCTTTTGTTTTGGGACAATGAATCAGTAAATGATTGACACTTTATAGAATCCCCACACATACATTTAATATCTTTGCAATATTTTGTTTTTAAACGAGTTTAAACGAAGCCTATGGATTAGACTTTCAATCTCCCTGGATAAGGAAATAAATCTTTTGTATGATGTTATCCATTGTTTTTGTCATTACCAGTTGATGCAATTTTTATAATAATATATGTCCGAGTTCCTCAGTGTTTTTGTTGCATTATCATGAGATGTTTTATTTATGATAGAGAAACATTCTGCCCAGATCTAAGCGAACATTTATTGTTACTGTGCCGCTAAGGTTTTGAGCTGCCTTTTTTGCAACTTTGTCTACTTTTTTCATTTGCCGATATACCACAATGAGAAGGCACCCAACAAAAAGTATATTATGGCCTTTTTGGGAAAAGAAGGTGTGCTATATGATTAATTTCAGTTATCATGTCTAATCGTACATATGAATTAGAAGACTTAATACCATTCAATCCCGCTTTTGAATCAGCGCATATTACGATTTGACTGTTATTTATGGGGGGAATTCAAATGAAATCCAATGATTTGAGTATAGCAAGTAATTCTGCGCTATATATAGACAGACTTTTACCAAGATGAAATAACTTTTCTATTTTTAAGCTAGGAATTATGAAAGCTGCTCCCGTGTATTATCATCCAATACTGAGCCATCTGTAAATATTTTTAAGTGATGGTTGTACTTATTTTCTAAGTGGGTTGTAGACAAAATTTCTCAAAATGTTGGGAGAATCCTTTTTTGTTAAATTATTGTAGTCAATGTCAAAGGAAGCTTTTGATTGTACCATTTTGGAATGGGGGGAAAACGTAGGTTTTCCCGGCGATATTATTTTTTATCTATTTTTGTATCTTTTAGAAGATCTGAGGAAAATGAATAATAGATTTTGTGGATTGTATATATTGTGCACGTTTCCCAAAATCCTTTTCCGAATCTAAACATACTCTTCTGAGCAAAAATTCTTTTTGGAGAAACTTTTTAAGATGAATTTTAAAGTAGAAGCCTTTCTAATTTCAGATAGAGGTAGAAACTCCCACTTCGTTGTATGTCCCTAAGTTTGACGTATGTGTGGGAACCCTAAGGCAATTTTGAAGGCTTTGCAATCAGTGCTCTGAAGTTTATTTAAAAGATGTTTAGGTGCATTAAAAATACTTCCTGAGCATATGTAAGTCTGAGCGTACAAGGGCAGTTGCTAAAACAGTTAAACTTTTAGTGTCTTGCCCCAAGATTGTTACTGACAATTTTTAAGGAAATTCAGACTTTTTCTTGCTTTATTTAAATATGGTCAATGTGAGTATTCCATGTTAGTTTACTACTTAGGATTACACCTAAGAATTTAACGCTTTTAACATAGTTTAAAATAGTGTCGTCTAAGGTGAAAACTGGAAGCTTATCTGGATCATTTCCAGAATTAAAAGCATCAAATTCGTTTTTTCAGGTGAAAGAGATAGTCCGTTTTCGTGTAAAAATGTACTGATTTTATTTAGTTCGTGTTGGTATTTAATTTTAAAATAATTCAGTGATCTTAACGGAGTATTTCTTTTCATCGTTACTTTACTCCATATACATATATCGTCAGCAAATGAGCTAACTCTCTATCTTTAGAAAGACCTTTGGTTAGATCAGAAATCAAAATATTAAACAAAATTGGAGAAATTACGATCCTTGGGGTAAGCCCATTTGTAAAGGTCTTGGGTTAGAATAGGTATTTCCTACTCTGGTTTGAATATGCCTACGATGAAGAAAACATTGAATATATTTGTACATGTTTCCATTAATACCAATATTCTTTAATTTAAACAAAAGCCGTTTGTGCCATACTTGTTCTAGGCTTTTCGTATATAAAAAAACG
>JAFLJL010001364.1:0-17500 GCA_018398815.1 Conus ventricosus | reverse complement strand
ACCCCAACACAACACACAAAACACATTTCTTTGGGGTTCCCCATTGTAAATATTTTCCCCTTTTTCTATAAAAACTGGAGTAAAAATGGACACATAGGTCTCAATTTTTTGGGGGGGGAGATCGTAACAGGAGATGAAACTTTTGATATACCAGTATGAACCCCCGTGAAGGATCAGCAAAGGCATGAGGTTTTCCCCAAACCGGGGAAAAACCCACCGCAAAAATTCAAAAAAAAAAGAGGTTTTTTTTTCAAAATAAACGGGGAAATTTTTTATTTGCGGGAACCCCCCTTAAAAGCGGGCCACCGTACGGTTTGAAAGTCAAAAAAACGGATAGGGTTTTATGGTGTGCAAAAGACCGTTTGTTTTTAAAGCGCAAAAAAGGTTGCAATAAAAGTATCTTTCCCTTAAAGAAAACCGGGCCCATTTCCCACACCCACTAAAAACCGTTTTCCGTTTGGGGGGGGGGGGGGGATTTCAAACCGTAGCGGGGGTTTGGGGTCTTTTTCCCAGGCCAAACACAAAAAATAAGGACAATGAAAAGAACGTTTTCACTTAGTTTTAAAATCACTGCGAAAGGAAGGCAGGCGTTTAAAACAACGAAAACAACGTTACCGAACTCGTGCCCCTTTGGTTTTTGCTTTTCATCATAGTGGGGGCCCCAGGAATGGGACCCTCCCTAATGTCAAAAGGGAAATAACGGGCCTTTCCCTTTCCCTTTGGGGCCCATTCTTTTCCCAAAGGGAAAAAGGGCCAAACAAAAACTCCCCCGGGCCCCAACGGCCAGGGTTTCCCGGGGGCAATCTTTTCTTTAATTTCCCCCCCCCAAGACGTAACCCATCGGTCTGGCGTCCCCCTTCCCTAGGCCCTGCGGGGTTTTCCCCAAAAAAGTTGTTATGATCCTCGAGAAAGACCATAAAAAAAAAAGAGGTAAAATTTTTAAATGATCCTCGAGAAAGCCCGGGGGAAAAAAGAGGTAAAATTTTTTAATTGACCTCGAAAAAGGACCATGCGAAAAAGAGGAAAAAAAATTGTTATGATCCTCGAAAAGGGAAGAAAAGCAAAAAAAAACCGGAAAAATTTGGGTTAAATAAATCCTCGAAAAGGGGAAAAAAAAAGCAAAAAAAGAGAAAAAAATTTTTTTATGATCCTCGAGAGAGAAAAAAAAGCAAAAAAAAGGGGTTAAAAAAAATTTTTTAAAGAACCTCGAAAAAGGGAAAAAAAGCAAAAAAAAAGGTAAAAAATTTTTCTTTTTCCTAGGTTTCCACAACTTTCTCCCCCCGAAACCCAAAACCCTTTTTCCCCCCTTTCTTTTTTTTTTTAAAAATAATGGTATCGTTTTAAACGCTTTTTTCCCTTTTTGGATCGGGAGTGTTTCCCCGTTTTCCTTGGGAAAAACAAGGTTTTTGGGTTTTTTCCTGGGCAAATGGGGTTTTTAAGAAAAGGAAAAAAGCTTTAAACGGGGCACACTTTTTGGGACACTTAAGGACAACACAAATAATAACTGTTTTCTTTTTGGGAAAAAAAAAAAAAGGGGGAAACGCTTCTGTTTCTGTGAAAAACACCCAAAACAGCAATCATCCTAGGGAAAAAAGCGGGCAAACCCCTCATGACAAAAAGCTTAAACCCCCTGGGTTTTAAATGAATAAAAAAACCCTTTTTTCCCGGGAAAACCCGTTATTATCGAGTTATGATGCCAGAAATCCCGGCCTACTAACAGTACGCCCAGCGGCGTATCTCGGCCCTTTGGGGGAAAAAAAATTTAAAGGGCTGGTCACCCCTTCCCCCATATTTACCCGATTTTATCACCCTTGGGGGACTGGGGTTTGGTTTCCCCCCTTTGGGCCATTTTGGCAGGACAGGGGGAGGGGAAAACGTGAAAGGGGTTTAAAAAAGGCGGGAAATCGAGGACGTCAAAAATGGACGTTTTCCAGTTGATCTAGTTGAAAAGGGGAGGACGCAGGGGGAAAAATCTAAAAAAAATTTTTAAAAATGTAATTAATACGAACCGCCAAGAAAACCCCAACCCAAAACGAACCACAAGAAAAAACCCTTTAAAAATGCCTATTTTGGCGCTGAAGTGAATGAAGATAAGGATTGCTCGTTTATTTTTCGGGGGGCCCCTGAGTGTTTTTGAAACCCTTCCCCCTTAAGAATACCAAGAGGCCCAAAACCCCGGTCGTGTTTTGTCTTGTGATTCGTTTTGGGGTGGGGTTTTTTCCCTGGGGGGTTTTTCGCTTTTAATTACAAGAAAAATTTTGAATCCAGTTGAACCTTTCCAACGGGCCCTTTTTCCGGCTCCAGACAAAAAATGAAATTTTTAAATTTTAAAAAGTAAAAATTTTCCTGTTATTGGTTCAGAGACCTGGAAAAAACGCCCAAATTTTTCGACACTCACACCCCTTTTCCCCACTTTTTGGCCCAAAAAAATTGTTTGGGGTGCATGGGCCCAAAAAAAACCAGCCGAAGTGTTTTCCCAAAAAAAACCTTGAGGGGGGGGGAACTTAACAAAATTCTATAGACAAAAAATGAAAAAATTGGGAAATGGGGCGGGTTTGGTCACAGCTACGAAACCCCAAACCACCCTCAAAAAGCCCGGGCACTGCCAAAAACCCACAGGGGAAAGAGGAAGGTGGGGAACGGACCCTCCACAGATTTGGACCCAAAGGAAAGGTTTCCCGAAATGAAAAACAGTCGAAAAAGGGACCGGGGGGCCCCCCGCAGAAGGGGGTCAGCCTGGAACCCCATCCGCGGGGGGTGGGGCCGGGGCCCTGTTTTCCCTTTGAGCCCAGCGCACTTGACGGGTGGGGTGTCATAGCCCAGGGGTTTTGAGAGAAGGAAAAGGGCCCTGCACACCACAAATCCCCCCGCGCTTGGGCTCTGCTTAAAATTTTCCGAGGGGTCTATGGGAAAAGGCCCAAAGACGGGGGGGGTTGTTTTGAAAATTTTTTCTTTATTTTTTGGTTTCCTTTTTTTTTTTTTTTTTGAGAATTTTGGGGTTTTCCCCTTTTCTTTTTTTCCCAAAAAGGGGGGGAGGGGGCCAAATTTTTAAAAGGGGGTTACATGCCAAAAGGTAATTCCCCCAAAAAAAGGGGGGGGGGGGGGGGAAAAAGGGGGGGAAAGGGGGGGGGGGGGGTGGTTTCAGGGGGGGGGGGGGGGTTGGGCGGGGGGGGGGGGGGGGTGGGGGGGGGGGGGGGTTTGGGGGGGGGGGGGGGGGGGGGGGGGGTTTTGGGGGGGGGGGGGGGGGGGGGGGGGGGGGGGGGGGGGTTTAATTTTTATCAATTATCAGTTTAAATATCAAAAATTAATGGTTTAAAAATTTACCGTGCTGGATTTCGAAGGGAAAGAAAAACTCCCACCACACACACCACACACACACAACACACACACAAAACACACACAAAATGAAATGGATCTATACATTCCCATCACCCCAAAATGCAAGCGTACAAAAACGCAAGTCACGCATGCACACACACACACACCCCAACACACGCACACCACACACACACACAACACACACACACAACACACCGGGGCCCCGGGGCCCCGCGGCGCGCGCGCTTTTGAGAAATTTTTTCCCCATTCCACAAGAGAAACAAGTTTTTTGCTTTTAAACCCCCCAAAACAGTGAAATTGGGTTCCCCTCCCCCCAAACCTTTTTACTTTCCCCCCCCCCCCTTCTTATCCCCCTTTCTTTTCAAACCCCCCAACCTCTTTACTCCACTAAACTTCCCTCCCCCCCCCCCCCCCCCCCCCCCCCCCGCCCCAAAGCCCCTTTTGCCCCTTTCTTTTTCTGTTTTTTGAAATTTCCCCTCTCTGTCCTTTTCCCTCTCTGTCTTCGGTCTGTCTGTCTTTTTCTCTCCTCCTCCCCTTCCCCCTCTCCTCTCTCGTCCCCCCTTTTCCTTCCTCTCCTTTTCTCCCTCAAACACACCAGTCCCGCAGTTTTTCCCCCCTGCCAAGCAACGTAATCTCTCAAAAGACGGACCCCAAGAAAAAAGAAAGTTACAAACCCCATTATCACTCCAAACGCATAACCCAAAAAGCAAACTGGGGCAGGGAAAAAGCCCCTGGGCAACTCCTCATTATAAATCAACAAAAACACCTAAGCACGCAATTCGCTTAGCGCCCGGTTTCGTAAAATAATACTTGGGCTCAAAAAATCTTTGCCCCGCCCGACAGTTTTTCCCGGGAAAAAAGGGGGCTTTTTTTTGGACAGCTAAAAATAATTCTTTTGGGACTTTTTTTTCGTGAAAATTTTGCCCGCGCAAAACATTTTTTCCCCCCAGCAATTATTGTCGCTGCAAAATATTTCACGGGAAATGCAAATCGCGCGAAAACAAAAAACCCAACGGCGACAGTTTTAAAAAAAGGGCCACCGGCGAAAAAAACCACGAGTTTAAACAAAGCTCACCTAATAAAACCCACAGTGTCACCCCGGCCGAGTTGTTTAGCCGAGGCCACGTGACGTGGCTCAAACCCAACCCAAATTTTTAAAACCCGTGGGCCCAAAAGGGACGGGTTCCCACGATCAGATTTGTGACACAGAAATAACCCTTTCCCCTTGAAAAAGGAAATAATTTAAAAACGTGAAAAAAACCCCCAAAATGCTTTTAAAAAACTTCAAAAAACAACACAAACAAAAAAACATACTTGCAAAGGAACAAAAAATATCCCCCCTTTTCCTTTAAATCCAGAGATAACATCAAACTTTTAAGAAAGAGGGGGGTTTTAGTTACCCCCAAAGGACTTTTAAAAACCCAAAGCACGGACAAGACACGTTTCTTTCGAGGACCTCTTGGGGGTCTTTTTCCCAGGGAAAAAAAAAAAACCAAAAACAGATTGTTTTTAAAACATTTGGGGGCAGACAAACAAAAAAACGAAGAGTGCCGTATCTGTCCGTTTGCTAGGAAGAAAAAAGTAACATCGTTGCGAGGGTTTCAAAAAACCTTTGATGCGCCCCAACACATTATTTTAAAAAGGGGACCTCTTCTAAATTTTTTTTTCCTCTTTTTTACTTTTTTTTCATTTTTTAGGGCATGAAAATTGTTCATTGATTTTTTCTTTTTTGTTTGTTGGTGCGGGCCCAAAATCTTTTCCCCCCCCCTAAAGGGGCCCTTTTAACCCCAACGGAAACCCAACCCCGTCTCGCCCGGGCCCCCCCATCCCACTCCCACACCCTTCTTTTTCCCAAACCCCACAGCCCCTTTTCCCCCGGAAATCCACGGGAAAAAATCAACCCGCCCAAGTCGTCGGGTAGGCAACTCCCCGGAGGAGACACTCCCACCTGCCTCGAGTCTTTTTGGGGCGGGGGCATGGCCCTGTTTCTGACCCCAACAAAAGCAGGCCCACATTTTTTGCTAAAACCTCCGACTGACGGGTTGGGCCCCATGCTTTAGGCACACTTTCCCGCTGAGCCCCGTACCCGGGCGGAAAACCCTTTTTCCCTTTTTCCCAAATTCCCATTTTTAGTTGTTCATTAAAATTTTTTTCCCCATCGGGTTTTCCCAAATCATGCGAAAGGTGGTTCAAAACGAACGGTTTGGGGGGTAGCGTATAGGGACTATTTCCGCACGCAGTACGCCTCCTTGATGAAACTGAAACTGAAACAAAAACTGAACCGACTGACAATACTACTTGCAGTGTCGCGGTGAACTGCCAGCAGTTGTGGGTGTGGTTTCATAATGAGCAAGACAAGCGATGTAATCATGCAAGTACTGTTAGTTTCAAAGTGAGATGGCCGCAGACGGAAATTGACACTAACCTCAAACAAAAATTACTGTTCTGCTGAATGAAAGAGATAAGTAAATTACCAGACAAAACACCACGCGTTTCGACCTCCTTTGTCTTCTCCAAGCAAGACCAATAACATTCAAGATAATGAGAGACGAAGAACGAACAATCATTACCTCCTTGTATTGGGCGCAAAATCAGTGTGGAATCACATCAAACGCACATCCATTTGGCGCCCAAATCGAGGAGGCATCAGTTTGTCTTGCCGGCAGAAGACCAAAGAGGTCGAAACGTGTCGTGTTTGTCTTGTAATTTGTTTGTTTCTTTCGTTCGGGCGGAATGGTCAGTTTTCTTTGAAGTTCGTTTTAGTTTCCCGGTTGCAGTCACCTCCCCTTTTAAACTAAAGGCGGAATAGTAATTTTTGCTTTTAAGTTAATAAAAGTATTGTAAATATGTTGACACACTTAATATATGAGAGAGAGAGAGGGGAGGGAGACACAGAGAGAGAGAGGGAGACAGAGAGAGAGACAGAGAGAGACAGAGAGAGAGAGGGAGAAACAGAGAGAGAGAGAGAGAGGGAGAGAGAGAGAGGGAGACGGAGAGACAGAAAGAAGAGAGAGAGAGAGGGAAACGGAGAGACAGAAAGAGAGAGGGGGGGAGACAGAGAGACAGAGAGAGAGAGAGAGAGAGGGAGACACAGAGAGAGAGAGAGAGAGAGGGGGGGAGACAGAGAGAGAGAGGGAGACAGAGAGAGAGACACAGATAGAGAGAGACAGAACAGAGAGAGAGAGAGAGGGAGACAGAGAGAGAGAGAGAGAGAGAGAAAGACAGGGGGGGAAACAGAGAGAGAGAGGGAGCCCGGGGGAGAGGGAAGGCAGGGGAGGGGGGCAGGGGAGGAAAAAGAGAGAGAGAGGGAGAAAGAGAGAGAGGGGGGAGCCCAGGAGGGGAGGGAGAAAGAGAGGGAAAAAGGAGAAAAAGGAGAGAGGGGGACGGAGAAAAGTGGAGAGAGGGGGAGCGGTAGAGAGGAGAGAGGGGGACAGAGGAGAGGGGGGGAGACAGGAGAGAGGGGGGAAAAGAGAGGAGAGAGAGAGGAAAAGAGGGGGAAAAGGGGAGAGAGAGAGAGAGGGGGGACGGGAGAGAAGAGGGGGAAAAAGAGAGAGAGGGGGAAAAGAGAGAGAAGACGGGAGAGAGAGAAAAGGGAGAGAAAAGGGGGAGAGAGAGAGAGAGGGGGAAGAGAGAGAGAGGGGGGGGGGAGGGAGGGGAAAGGGGGGAAGAGGAGAAGGGAGGAAAGTAAAAAAAGGAGGGTTTTTGAGAGAAGAAACGGGGGTTGGTGGGGGTGGGGGCGGTAGTCGGTTGTGTTTGTGGGTGTGTGTTTGGTTGGCCCAGTGTTTTGTGTGGTGTGTGGGGTGGTGTGGGTGTTTGTGTGGGGGTGTGTGTGTGGGGGGGGTGGGGGTGTGTGGGTGGGGTGCGGCGTGCGTGGGGCGTGCGTGGGTGGTGGTGTGTTGGGGGGCGGGGTGCTTTTGGTTTTGTGTGTGGGTGTGTGGGTGTGGTGGTGGTGGTGGTGGGGGTGTGTGGGCGGGGTTGGGGGGGGTGTGTTGTGTGGGGTGGGGTTGGGGGAAAAAGGGGCGGGGGAAAAGGGGGGAAAGGAAAGAGGGGGAAGGGTTTACGGGAAAAAAGTTGAAAGAAAGAAAAAAAGGAGGGGGGAAAAAGGGAGAAAAGGGGGGAAAAAGAGAAAAAAGAGAGAGAGAGAGGGAGAGAGAGGAGAGGGGAAAAAGGGGGGGAGAGCGAGAAAGAAAAAAGGAGGGCGGGGGGAAGGAAAAAGAGGGGGGGAAAGAGAAAGAGAAAGAAGAGAGAGAGAGAGGGGAGGAGGAGAGGGGAGAGGGGAAGAGAGAGGGGAGAAAGAAGAGAGGGGGGGAAAGTTAAAAGAGGGAGAGAAAGAAAAAGAGCGAGAGAGAGAAGAAGAGAGTAAAGGAGAGGGGAGAGGAGAGAGAGAAGAAGCAGAACCCAAAAGTAAAAGAGAAAAGGGGAGGAAAAGGGGACTTTTTTAAAAAGGGGAAGGGGAAAGGAAGAAGAAGAAAAGGGGGACAGACAGCCAAAGCCCAAAAAGGGGATGGGACAGAAAAAAGGGACGAATAAAAAACCAAAGACGGTCAAAACGCCCAAAGCCGGCAAAACGCAACCCCTTTAGACAAAACACGGGAAAAAAAAGGGAAAAGAAAAAAAAAAATTTTCCCCCCCCCCCCATTTGGGCCCCAAAACCCACACCCCCCCCCCCCCCCCCCCAAAACAGCAAAAAAACCCAAAAAAACGCATCCGCATTTGGGAAAAACGCATTTCCAGCCAACATTTTAGACGTAATAACAGACTTTATTAGCTAAAAAACACACACACCAACACACACACAACACCCGCAAAACCGGCCCCGCCACACCCCAAAACCACCCACCCACACACACACCACACACACAAAACCACCACACAAAACCCCACACCACACACACACCCACACCACACACACAACCCCCAACACCACCCCACAGGAACGCACGCACGCACACACAACACCCACACAAAACACAAAACACACACACAAAACACACCACACCCCACACACACACGCACAAAAACATACAACGCCCCACAACGCACACACACACACCACACACATTTTTATTTATTTTAAGGGTGGAAAGATTTTTTTAAATTTGAAGAAAAACAACAAAAACAATTTTAAACGGATGGTTTTGGGGGTGTGTATTTTGTTGTTGACTTGGGTTCAAAATTTTGGGGAGGCTTTGTAAAATTTTCCCTTTCACACACCCACCATACGTACAGGGTTTACCCGGCAGCAACGAGTTTGATTTCTTTTCTTTTTTTAATTATGTCCCTAAACCTTCAATTGAATGTTACCCAAATACTTTCCCATTACATAGAATACAGATCAATGCCCCCGTAAATTTTAAAGACATAAATTTAAATAAAAACATTTCCCAATTTTTCATAAATCAGCGTATCATACTGTAAAAATTAAATTCCATATTTTCGCCGGCCCGTCCACAGTATCTCAATTTAAAATAAACGCATTAAGTTCCACAGAACCCAGCCACAGCTACGCATTAAAATAAGAGGGAAGAGGAAAAACCAAGGCCCCCAAAAGGGTAAACACACCCGTTCACAACACCAAGGTGAAGAAGAAAAAGGGTTCAACAAAAGAAAGCAAAATTAAAATTACGTCAAAACTATCAAAAGAAAAAAACCGCAAATTCAAAGGGACAAACAATCCAAGAAGAAGACCGGCAGATTCTTTAAAGACAGAAATTTCCGCGGGAAGAAAAACCGAAAGATTCTTTAAAGACAGTAATCAAATTTGAACCCGGAGAAAAATTTTCCCCAAAAAGCCCCATAGAAAACAAAAAACTTGGTTCCCCTTTCCGTTGATCTAAAAAAAATAAAAAATTTTCCCCGTGTTTTTATACTAAGTTTTCCCCACATCAATAAATCCCAGCCCCCGAAAACCATGCGGTGGTAAAATTGGAGCACATAAAAAATTATTCTTACAGGAGTTTTAAGCCACCTCGGCGAAACAGCATTCACAAAAAATTTAAAACAAATCCCTTTTTTGCTAATTTTGGGGGTACCGCTTAAAAAGCACCCCCACATAACAGTGAACATCGTTGCACTACTGCCCCATTTGGGGGCGGGCCTCTCCAATTTTTAAACCTACGGAGAAAAAACGATGTTTTAAAAAAAAAAATAAATTAGGGGGGACACCAAAGCCCTTCCCCTTTTTAATTCTTGCCCCCTTCCCTTTTTTCTAATATTATTTTTTTCGTCATGTATTTAAATATTCATTTTAAGTTGACGTCTTTAATTTACTTTGGGAGTCACAATACTCCCCCTCCCCCCCCAAAAAACTTTGCCCGAATTTTTTTTTTTTAAAAAAGAAGTAAACAAACAGCAAAAAATACCCAAACCTACAAATTACATTCACTCGACGGAAACGAAGCCGCTCCGGAAGAGTTCGGGGGACTCCTTGGGACTCTCACACAACAAAAAAAACACAAAGTTGTCGTCCCAACGAACTTGAACCCCTTTTTACATCCCTAGCTTGTTGCTGACCTAAAGGGAAAACCTCCCCTTTCCCAAACAGGGTAGAAAAGGGCGGTTGGGCAGGGGCTGCCCCCCACACCTGGATGGCAATGCAATCGATGTTACGGGCCCCCTTGGTCACCCTCTCCACCCCACACGGGGTAGGACCCCACATGTTTTACGGGCCCCTTTCGGTCACCCTCTCCATACCCCAGGGGTAGGGGAAAATGGATAAAAAATTCCCCGCTCAATATCTGTACCCCTTCTCACGATTCAGAAATTTTCGATTGCGAAAAACGGGGGATGAAGAACTCACTTTCCCCCTGCAGCGTTTAACACCCCCAAATCAACAGAATAGCATCAGTCCGGGAACAAAAAAAGTTTTTTAAACCCGTCTAAGTAACAACACACGGGTGCAGATGCAAGTTTCCCCTGAATCTTCCTGAAAGCTTCAGCACCCCCAGGAGTAAAAAGGGAAAAGGGCCCCCCCAATTTTTTTCCCTTTGACGAACAAAAATGGGGGGATGTTTACGGGCCTATTCGATGGTCAATGATATAAAGGACCAAATGACCCCCAAATTCTCTCTCAAAACCCTTTTTCGCAAAAAAGGGGATTCGAAACATTTCTTTCTAACAGGGACATTTTTGTAAGGGGGGGTCTCTAATGTAATCCCTGAGAAAACGGGTTTGGGGGTAAAAAATGCCCTAAAAATTTATCCAAAGATTACACGAACCCCCTGGTACTTTTTTTCAGACAAAGTACAATCAAATGTACAGAAAAAACCCATTTTAATCGGCATAAAAGGGACCCCATCGGAACTTTTAAAGGGGGGAGGGGGTTAAAAAAAGGTCATCACAGCCCGGGACGACCCCAAACTGTAAACCCCATTTCCCACAAAACATTTACAAAACGGGCTTCGGGAGGGATCCACAGAAAGCCCCAATCCTGGAGAGTACTAAAGAAAAACCCTGTTCTCCCTCAAAAGAAAAAAGGCGTTTATTTTAAACCCCAAGGCCCCTAAAATTTCCTTGTGAAAGAACGCCTGTGGTTTCCCAACATCAAAAATTTAGACACACCCGACACATCAGAAGCTTTAACTGAAAGAAAGACTTAAATGACCCCTCTTTTTTTCTGACAAGATCAGAAGGGGAAAATGTTCAAAATTATTGGGGACGGGAAAAAAAGGCCCTTTTTGCCCAACAACATGCTTATTTCCCTAGCCCTCGTAAGGGCCCCCTTTAAAAGGGAAAGGTTCCCCAGATACATACAAAAACTCCAGCTCAGAAAAAAACTCCAGGCACTTTTCCCCACAATGGGGATTGGCCCGGGACTACCCAAGACACAAAAAGCAAATCGCCCCCCTTGGCCCTGATAAAACTGTACCCAGGGGAAAAATTTTCCACAGACCCCCAAAAGAAACACACTTCACTGGGGTTTCCAAACCCTCTGACTGTCAGAAATAATCCTTTGGAACCCCAAAAATGTAGCCCAGTATCAGGGAAAGAACGGGAAACCAAAAGTGTCTTTTCCGGGAACAGACCCCCAAGAAATTTCCCTGTGAATCACCAGCAGCTAGACAAGCAAAAGGAGTATCAAAAAAACAGAGAACAAGCAAGGGGTGTTTGCTGTCGCTGAGTTCTCGAAAAAAAATAGAGTTGCCCCCCCCAAAAGGCACGTTTTCTGGGTGGCTAAGGGGGAAAAATTCTACAAGGGTTTCTCCCTGACTTTCCAGGGGACACCTAGAGCTACATGTCTGTTTTTTACACAAAAACACACAAACTTTGAAAAATGATCGAAGCACCTTTTGGGGAAAACTCTTACTCCCAGAGGTATAACGGGCGCCCAAAACCCCCCGGATAAGGTACCCCCAAAAAAAAAGTTATTTCCACGACCGGGGAGTAACCAAAACTCTGATGAAACAAAAAAAACAGCTACCACCAAATTTTACTTCCACGATCACCCGGGAGGAAGGGGGAGTGGCCATGTTTTAAAAAATTGGGTTTTATTGTTCTTGTCAGACTGCCTTAGTACGGAGTTCTTTTCGGGGAGGGGACCGGGTTTACGGTTTTCCTATAAAAATTTGACAGGATTTTTGTCCCCAAAAAGAAGCAAAAATGTTTACATAGCTTTCCTAAAAAGCCCTTTTTTGGATGGCAGTCTGTATGACTTGCAGACTTGATATTTCATAAAAAGTTTTCACATTCTTTTAAACAAAAAAGGGGGCCAACTCCTTAGAACCACCCCAAAAATTGCTCACGCAAAAAAAAGATCCACCAGATCTTAAAAAGGATTATCAATTTTTGAAAAGAGCCCCCAACGGTCAAACAAACGCCAAAGTTAAACTGCAAAGGTTGGAAAAGGTTCTCGGAGTAGGGTTACCCTACAAAAAACGCTTACAAAAACCATCGGGTTTTAATTGAAATTTTTTCAGCAAGCTCTCTTCAAAAGCTGAAAGGGACAAACATTATTTTCCAAAAAAAAAAAAAAACCCCGGGGAAAATTTTCCCCCCCCTTAAAACCCCCCAAAAAAAAAGGGTTTTAAAACCAAAAAGTAAAAAATTTTTTTTTTTTTTTTTTGGGGAAAAATTGGGGGGGGGCTTTTTTGGGAAAAAAAAAACCCCCCCCTTTTTTTTTTTTTGGGCCCCCTTTTTGAGGGGGTTTTTTTTTTTTTTTTTTTCCCCTTTTTTTTTTTTTCCCCTGTTTTTTTTTTTCCCCCCTTTTTTTTTCCCCTTTTTTTTTTTTTCCCCCCCTTTTTTTTTTTTTTTTCCCCCTTTTTTTTTCCTTTTTCCCCTCTTTTGTTTTTTTTCCCTTTTTAACTTTTTCCCGGTTTTTTCCCCCCTTTTTTTTAAAAAAAAAAATAAAAATTTTTCCCCCCAAAAAAACCCCCCCCCTTTTTTTTTTTTTAAAAAAAACCCCCCCTCCCGGGGGGGCCCCCCCTTTTTTTGGGCCTTTAAAAAATGAAAAATGGTTTTTCCCCCAAAAAAACACACACCCTTTAAAATAAAAATTTAAAAAACCAACAAAAAAAAAAAAAATAAAATTTTTTTTTTAAAAAAAAAATTTTTTTTTTTTTTTTTTTTTAAAAAAAAAATTTCCCCCCAAAAAAAAAAAAAAAACCCCAAAACCCCAAAAAAAGTTTAAAAAAAAAAAAAAGGGGGGGGAAAAAAAAAAAAGGAAAATTTTTTTAAAATTTTAAAAAAAAAAAAAAAATTTTTTAAAAAATTAATTAATTTTTTTTGGGGGGCCCGGGGGGGGGGGGTGGGGTTGGTTTTTTTTGTCCCCCCCCTTTTTTTTTTTGGGGGGGTTAAAATTTTTTAAAAAACCCCCCCTTTTTGGGAAAAGGAACCCCGGGTTTTTTTTTTTTTTTTTGGGGCCCCCAAAAAAAAAAAAAAAACCCTTTTTTTTAAAAAAAAATTTTTTTTTAAAATTTTTTAAAAAAAAATTTTAAAAAAAAAAATTTTTTTTTTGTTTTTAAATTTTTAAAAAGGGGGGGGGCCCCCCTTTTTTTTCCCCCCCGGGGAAAAAAACCCCCCCCCAAAAAAAAAGAAGGGAAAAAACCCCCCCCCCCCAAAAACCCCCAAAAAAAAAGGGGGAAGAAAAAGGGGGCTCAACACAAACCCCCCCCCCCCCAAAACCCCCCAAAAAAACCCCCCCCCCCCCCCCCCCCCCCCCCCCCAAAAACCCCCCCCCCCCCCCCCCAAAAAAAAACCCCCCAAAAAAGCCAATTAAAAACCCAAAAAAAAAAAAAAAAACCCCCCAAACCCAAAAAAAAAAATTTAAAACCCCCAAAAAAAAAAAAAACCAAAATTTTTAAAAAAAAACCCGGGAAAAACCCGGGGTTCCAAAAAAATTTAAAAGGTTTTAAAACAAATTTCCCCCAAAAAAAAAAAAAATTCGGGGTTTTGGGAAATTTTTAAAAAAAAATTTTTTTTTTTTTTTTTTCAAAATTTTAAAAAAAAACCCGGGGGGGGGAAAAAAAAATTTAAAACCAAGGAAATTTTCCCCTCCCCCCCCCCAAAAAAAAATTTTTTTAAAAAAAAAAAAAAAATTTGGGGGGAAAAAACCCCCTTTTTTTTCCCTTTTTTTTTTTTGCCCCAAAAAAAAAACCCAAAAAATTTTTTAAAAAAAAAAAAAACCCAAAAAAAACCCCCCCCCCCCTTTTTTCCCCCAAAAAAATTTTTTAAAAAAAAAAACCCCCGGTTTTTCCTTAACCCCCCAAAAAACCCCCCCCCCCCCTTTTCCCCCCCCCCTTTTTTTCCCAAAAAAACCCCGGGGGCCCTTTTTTTTCCCCTTTTTTCCCCCCCCCCCCCCCCTTTTTTCTTCTCTTTGGGGGGCCCTTCCCCTTTTTTTTTAAAAACCCCAAAAAAACGGGGAGGTTTTTTTCCTTTTCCCCCGGGGGGGGGGGGGGCCGTTTTTTTTCCCCCCCAAAAAAAAATTAAAACCCTTCCCCCCAAAAAAAAAAAAAACCCCCCCCAAAAAAAAAAAAAAAGGGGGTTTTTCCTTTTAAAAAAAAAAAAAAAATTTCCAAAAAAATTTTGGGGAAAAAAAACCCCCCCCGGGGGGGGCCTTTATTTTAAGGTTTAAAAAACCCCTTTTTAAAAAGGGTTTTAAAAGGGTTTTTGGTTAAATTTTTCCCCCCCTTTTTTTTTTTTTTTTTTTGGGGGGCCCCTTTTTTTTTTTGGGGGGGGGGCCCGGGTTTTTTTTTTTTTTTTCCCCTTTTTTTTTGGGGTTTTTTTTTTTGGGGGGGGGGAAAAAAAGGGCCCCCCAAAAAAAAAAAAAAAAAGGGGGGAAAATTTCCCCCCAAAAATTTTTAAATTTTTTTTTTTAAAAAAAAAAAACCTTTAAAAAAAATTTTTTTTTTTCCCCCCCAAAAAAAAAAAAAAAAATTTAAAAAAGGGGCCTTTTTTTTTTTTTTTTTTTTTCCCCCCCCCAAAAAAAACCCCCAAAAAAATTTCCCCAAAAAAAATTTTTTTTTTTTTTCCCTTTTTTTTTTTTTTTATTTTTAAAAAATTTTTTTTTTTAAAGTTTTTTTCCTTTCCCCCCCCCCGGGGGTTTTTTTTTTTTTTTTTTCCCCGGGGGGGGTTTTTTTTTTTTTCCCTTTTTTTTCCCCCGGGGGGCCCCTTTTAAAAAAGGGGGGGAAAAAACCCCCCCCCTTTTTGGGGGTTTTCCTTTTTTTTTTGGGAAAGGGGTTTTTGGGGAAATTTTTCCCCCCCGGGGGGCTTTTCCCCCAAAAGGGGGAAATTGGGGGTTTTTTTTTTGGGGAAAAATTTTTTGGAAAAAAGGGGGGGTTTTTTTTAAAAAAAAAAGGGCCGGCGTCCCCCCCCTTTTTTTTTTTTCCCCGAAGGGGGGGTTTTCCCCCCCCCCCCTTTTTTTTTTTTTAAAATTTTTTTTATGGGGTTTTTTTTTTTTTTTTTTTTTTTTTCCCCCCCCTTTTTTTTTTTTTTTTTCCCAAAAAAATTTTTTGGAAATTAAAAAATTTTTTTTTTTTTTTTTTTTTAAAACAAAAAAACAGATAAAAAACCAGAACCCGGGGAAAATAAAATGCTGTAAGGACACTTTCGCCCGATTTTGATGATTTGATTCATCATTTGCGATTAAAGCAGAATGACCACACTTTTATAAATTTTTCGCCGCCGTATTTTTCCCCACTGCCACAATAAACACTAAGCAGCATAAAACAATATTACTTAAATGAATAGCAGATATTCTTCTTCTTCTTCTTCTTCTTCTTCTTCTTCTTCCTGACCTCTGACAAGTCATTTAGGCGGCGCACTGGACAAATGTTCACCGGTTCCTTATACTCTGTCGGTGGTGTGCCGGGGACCTGGGTCTCTATTTTATTTTATTTTATTTTAATTTTATTTCATTTTATTTTATTTTAGTTTTTTTTTTGCGTACGCAGGCTGATACTCTGCGGACACTCCTGTTATAGACAGGCAAGGATTAATCCATCTACCCAAAAAAAGGGAGTGGAGTTTTGTGTGTATGACCGTTTTTTTTTTATCCCGCCATTAAGGCAGCCATACTCCATCTTCGGGGAAGGTGCATGCTATGTGTCACGTGTCATCCATACCAACGGCCAAACTGGCCTTCTCTTCCGAAAGTTGGTGATGGGATTGAACGTGTGTGCAAGATGTTATGAGTGCGTTCACACACGGAACCTCGGTTTATTAGTCTCATTCGAAGGACTGTATGGGAATGGAGTCAGAACCAATGTTAACTCCGAGGGAAAAATCCCCCTGTACCGAAACGGCCCAGCGGAGATTCGAACCGCAACCCAAGATTACGAGTCCGGCGCTAAACCCAACTGAGCTATTCTGTATATGAAAGGTTTCCTGTCCATTCTGCAATGTTTTCTGTCCATCGGGTTCTCTCCCTCCCCGCCCCCCTTTTTTTTTGTTTTTTGTTTTTCCCTCCTTTAAAAATTCTATGGTGGACTGAATTTCATTTTTTTTTTCTTTTTTTTTTCTTTTTTTGCCGTAGCTTGGAATCTCCCTGCAGGGCTGTTGCGATGAGACATGGACGGAAATCGTGAAGATCTAGAAAGAAGAATGTAGCCATGGAAATGGAGATGATTGGAAGATATTTAGAAAACTCATATATACTGATCATATTATTAAGCATATCTTGGACCAGATTAAGATACGCTAACAACAGTACCTTTGTAAACATGTCTAAATACCATGCAAGATGCCAGTGACCTCGAATCTTTTGGGTGATGTGTGTTCCGCGCTATGTTTACTGCAGTAAGAAAGGAAACCCTTCGGAGATGAAGAGAAATCTGTGTGTCTGTGTGTGTGTATGTGTGTGTGTGTGTGTGTGTGTGTGTGTGTGCGTGCGTGCGTGCGTGCGTGCGTGCGTGCGTGCGTGCGTGTGTGCGTGTGTGTGTGTGTGTTTTGTGTGTGTGTGTGTGTGTGTGTGTGTGTGTGTGTGTGTGTGTGTGTGTTGCATTACGTGCACTGTGTAAAATATTGAGTGACGAGAACATTATTTACAACAATGAAAAACAAAACCTCAGGAGCTCACAACTAAGTCAGAGTGGGTGTGTGGTGTGTGTGGTGCGCGCCCCGCGCGCGTGTGTGTCTGTGAATCAGTCTGAGTAGTGTGTGTGTGTGTGTGTGTGTGTGTGTGTGTGTGTGTGTGTGTGTGTGTGTGTGTGTGTGTGTGTGTGCGTGCGTGCCCACGTGCGTGCGTATGGTGTGCGTGCGTGCGTGTGATTGTGTGTGTGTGTGTGTGTGTGTGCGTGCGTGCGTGCGTGCGTGCGTGGTGTGTGGTGTGTGTGTGTGTGTGTGTGTGTGTGTGTGTGTGTGTGTGTGTGTGTGTGTGTGTGTGTGTTTCAGAGAGATGAGAGAGAGAGAGAGAGAGAGAGAGAGAGAGGAGTGAGAGGGAGAGAGAGAGAGAGAGAGAGAGAGAGAGAGACAGAGAGAGAGAGAGAGTTGTTGTTGTTCCTCAATTTAACGTCTTCTCACTAAAAGTGATATCAGACGATGTGTTAATGGTTGTGTGTGGTATGCGAATGTGTGTGTCAGGTTCGCTAAGACCTGAACTAATTGCTATAGAATGACAGACAGAATTTACAGCCTATCTAGTTGCTTCCAAACGACCTGAGACTACTGAACACAGATTAACATTCACACAACATTTATTGACCGCGACTGTGCTGAAACCTTTTCCCCA
>JAFLJL010001363.1:0-2500 GCA_018398815.1 Conus ventricosus | reverse complement strand
ACGGAAATTACAAGGCACGAACATTTTCATTGGTGAGGACTTCTCGAGACGGTAAGGGACATTCGAAAAAGACTGACTCCACACATGAAAAGGGCGAGACAAGATGGCAAGAGAGCTTCCCCGTGTTCAACTACTTGTTGATCGATGGGACAAATATTCCTCGATAGTGACGACAGTCTCACAGAGTTAAAATGGGAAACGGCCAGCCCAAATACCATCCTTCCTGTGACGTTTATTTTACGAGGTGCACTTTTTAAAAGGGAACCCCGGGGTGTTGCTGTCCAGCAAAACCCTGTGAACACTGCACTGTTTTTGGGAAGACTTGATTCCCCTAGTTACGGTAAGAGCAGTCCGTTTTGGGAGTGCTTCATGCTGTAAATGCACAGGATAAACTGACCGGCCCTAGAGGGGCCCGGAAGATGCCCATTTTGTGCCCGGCACCCAATTTTTTAGTAATAAAGATGATATAAAGATTTTAAAAAATACATTAAATTGAAAACCAAAACATTTTTCTTTTTTACATTGGAATATAAATGGATTGTGCTAAATTAACAAAAAAATTTTCCCCCATTTTGTTTGTAAAATTTCGTTTGATTTTTTTTGTTTTTTGAAACTTTTGGGGGAAGAATTTGTTTCCTTTTATTTTTTTTGACTATAAAACCAAAATCCCGTATTCCAGCAGTAAAGTTCACTAAACGGGAAAAACCCCCAGGGGCTTAAAATTTTTGGGTTAAAAATGAAAATTTGGGACCCCACTTAAACCAAGTAGAAAATTAAATCTCACAATTTTTGGGGCGTTTTGGTTTTTTAAAAAAAGTGATAAACCCCCACTGAAAAAAGATTTTACTGTTTTTATATTTTTACGTTCACCCTGAGGATTCTCCAATTTTGCACATTTTGATTGTGAAAACGGCATTTCATTATTAGAAGAATACTTTTAAATGCTTATTGAATTTATGGTGATATTCATTTATTTGTATGTGTGACCTTAACAGCAGGATTTCGAATGTGTCTTATCACTGTGAGGATGTAACAGCAATGGATTCGTTGATTTCAGTACAACCAGTCATTCTTAAACGGAAGCAGATGCTCACAAGACCTATCAGTTAATAACTATGGTAAATGTTAATTAATCTGTGCACTACAATGGATTTATGTGTTCTCAACGGAATGTGTCATGTGACCGCCAAGGTCACTACACGTTCGTGTCAGACAGCGGGTGTAGGTGGTTGACTACTTTATGATGTCTTGTAATCTGTTTTCTTTATTATGTGATTGCGTGAGTTAAGCGTATGCGAGAGAATTGAATCTGATCACATGCCTGTGTCTTTTCATATAAACTGTTCGAACGACGTGGAAGACAATGCGTCAAACGTTAATGACATGGTTGTAGAGAATATGTGTGGAAAGAAAATGTTGCTGCTGTTTATTATAACAATATATCTAAATCAGAATTTGAGAGGAAAATGGTTTACGCCATTAGCCTAATTGAAATTGACATTAATGCTGCTTTAAGGACTTTTAATGAATGTATTAAGAAGCTGCAGAATGTATGAAAATACGAATACACCAGTGAGAAACAATATAAAGATAAAGACTGGTTCGATATTGAATGCAAAGTTCATAAAAAGAAAGTACGAAATTTACTAAGCAAATTTAAACGTACGCTAAAGGATGATGATCGTAACTGTTATCGTTGTGCAAGGCGTGAATACAAACATTTACTAAAGAGGAAGGAAAAGGAATTTAACGATGCCTTGTTAAATGAACTACTGACATCTATGAAAAGTCAGAAACAGTTTCGGAACGCAGTGCATAAAATATCCGTAAACTGTGAAAAAGTCCATATATTTGCCCTGAAAAAATTTCTGGTGTGTCTGTGCAGACACCAAACGACTTGATTTATGGCGAAACAAGTAGATATCCAATTTATTTAAATTCTGTTATAAGATGTATAGCTTATTGGTTAAAGTTACTTGAAATGGAAGATGCAAGATACCGAAGAAAGCATAATTATAAGATGTTATTTAGTTAGATATGAGGGGCAAGGTGAACTGGGTGACAAAAGTCAAAATGAGATATATGATTAGGCTGGGATATGCGTGGTTAACCAGTGTGTCGGAAACAAGACTGCATTTTTGAAAATGCTTCGTACCAGGCTTATCGATTGTAGATGGCAAGACTGGAATGCTCACATTCAAGATAGTAGTGATTTGATTTATACAGACACTTCAACCCCCTACATCGTATCCCAACCTACTTAATCTATACAAATGGACAGCCATTTAAAGTACATAATGACTAGATTTTAGATTTGGATTGTCTGATATTAACGTTCATCGATATCGTTATCGTAAAGAGTGGTACGGAATTGAACTTGTGTGTCCTCTGTGTAAAAAGGCTCGTGAAAACGAGGTCATTGTGTTTGCTGTCCCGCTTGGAAACACTTAGAACCCAGTTTATCCTCAAAATTCATAGACACCCTCTGGCATTTAAGCTT
>JAFLJL010001362.1:0-36703 GCA_018398815.1 Conus ventricosus | reverse complement strand
GGCCCTACTTTTTAAAACGAAGGTAATTTCCGTCCTTCTGGAAGAGAGCAATGTTTCCCCTATTCACAAAAAAGGACCAAGAGAATTGTGTAATAATTCCCGCCATCTCGCTCCTTAGCTGTGTTGGTAAAACTCTTGAGAGATGTGTCCATAAACATGTGTACGCATTCTTAAAAACAAATGAAGTCATCACTCCTTTGCAATCAGGTTTTCCACCAGGTGATTCCACAGTCAACCAGCTTCTGGTGGGATCACAACACAAACAATCTACTTTGACATATCAAAAGCTTTTGATCGTGTCTGGCATAGAGGACTTTTACTAAAGCTAGCAGCAGTGGGGATCAGAGGGAAATTACTGGACTTTTTTCGCGATTACCTACATAATAGACAACAATCAGTAGTCATAAAAGGCGAAAAGTCCGAGTTGAAAAGAATTTCAGCAGGTGTCCCCAAGGATCTGTCCTTGGTCCTTTACTGTTTTTGTTATACATTAACGACATCGTAAATGGAATCCAGTCAACAATTAAACTGTTTGCCGACGATACTAGTTTGTCGCTCGCCTTAAATGATCCACTCATCAGAGAAGAAATCTTAATGCTGACCTTCAGAATTGGGCCAAACTTTGGAAAATTAACTTCAACGAGAATAAAACCGAACTTGTCAATATTATCCGTGATCAATGCCAAATTTTACCACTCACATTTGGAAGGAAGACCTTAGAACCGTCAAAATCCCACAAACATTTAGGAGTAACTTTTCAAGAGAACTGCAAATGGGACGAACACATCCAATTCATAGCCAACAAAGTGAATATGTTAACTGCGTGTCTTAAAAAATACAAATACAGACTAACCAGAAATACTTTGGAGACGATGTACAAATCCTTTATTTTACCCCATTTTGACTACGCAGACATTTTTGGGGATAACTGCACAGATACTCAGTCAATTATGTTAGAAAAAACTACACCTAGAAGCAATTCGTATCATTATTGGTGGAGTTAAGGGAACAAGTCACCAGAAATTATACGAAGAGTCTGGCTTTTGCTCATTACAAGACAGACGGAAAAGACACAAGCTGATTCAATTTCATAAAATGGTTAATGGCGTCTGTCCAAACTATTTAGCTGATCTTCTCCCTTCTCTAGTCTCTGCCCAAAATCGTTACCATAGAAAGAACAGTGCCACGATTTAGAACTGAATTTACAAAAATCATTTGTACCCAGTAGTCATTTTTTTGGAACAACCTTCCAGACTCTATCAGCCAATTTAAACGTTTTCTGACTACGTCAGACACTACTGTTCCCTCCTACTATTACATTGGTCGAGGCAGGATCAGATAAACCATTGTAGATTATGCTTAGGAATGAGTAACAGTAATCACGACTTGCACAACAGACATCTACTGGCTGATCCAAAATGTGCGTGTAGCCATCCCACAGAAAACACAGAGCACTACCTGTTACATTGTTCAAACTACACACAGATAAGAACGAATACAATATTCACTCTCAATCCTAACTGTATTGATACTCACACACTTCTTTTTGGTGACCAAAACATTAACCAGGAAGAAAACGAAAGAATTTTCAAAACTGTGCACCAGTTTATCGCCCAAAGTAAACGTTTTTAATATTATAGCGAATTAGTTGTTCTTCCTCATCTTCCTGTTCTTCTTCAGGTACTCGTACTTCATGATCTCATTCATCTCCTTATGCATGTTCATCTTCTTAATTGTTTCTCTTCTTATTTTTCTTCTTCTTCTTCTCCTCGACGTTGCTGCCAGGTTGGCCCTCTGATGGCTGTATATGGTGATTTAGTATTCCCCCAGTTTACAATTTTGTATTAAGACCCACTGCGACACAGGGCTGGGCTCTTGGTGTTTGGGGAGACGGACGCATCTCTCTCTCTCTCTCTCTCTCTCTCTCTCTCTCTCTCTCTCTCTCTCTCTCTCTCTCTCTTCAAATTTGTGTAAGTTCGGTGCATGGGGAATCATGGTATTTGTTGTGTAGATTGCCAGTTTGCATCGCTGTTAGATTCCACTGATCTGTGCTGTCTTTTTTCCTGTCTTTTTATTTTAAACTAAGATTTCTACAAATTTTCCATATGATATTCGGCATTTGTTTTTCTTTCTGTCTTACGTGTCAATGTTGATTATGCAATCCGCCGATGTGTTTTTTGTTGTTAAATATTCCGTTACTGAGCACATTATAAGCATTTGCTTGTTGTTGCTTCAGTTCAATAAGTTGTTTATGTACACATCTGTTCATTAAAGAAATGTTTATTAAAAAAAAAAAAAATGAAATCGACCAGCGCCCCTTGACAGAGTGCGTCAGGATAAGGACAAAAATGACGTCAGCATGTGTCAGGTGACACACTGCGTCGTGATAAAGAGACAAATGACGTCAGCATGCGCTCCTTAACGAACTACTTCATGATAAGGACAGAAATGACGTCAACATGACACCATCATCACAAATGAGTTCAGTATGCGTCTCTTTACGCAGTGCGTCGTGATGAGGGCACAAATGACGTCAGCATGCGCCCCTTGACGCATTGCGTGATTATAAGCACACAAATGACGTCAGCATGCGTCCTTGATGTAGTTCTCATGATAACAAAAAATTGACGTCATCATTAGTCGGTTGACGCAATGCGTCATGATAAGGACACAAATGACGTCAGCATGCGCCCCTTGACGCACTACGTCATGATAAGGACACAAATGACGTCAGCATCTGTAATTTGACGCAGGGCGTCATGATAAGGACACATAGCACGTCAGCATGAGTACATCATCACAAATTACGTCAGAATGCGTCTGTTGAGGATATGCGTCACAACAAGGACTAAAACGATGTCGACATGCGCCTATTGACAGAGTGCGTCATGATAAAAAGAGATATGACGTCAGCGTGCGTCTGTTGTCACACTGCGTCATGATAAGGACAGAAATGACGTCAGGATATGTCGTTTGATGCAGTGCGTCATGATAAGGACACAAATGACGTCAGCATGCGTCCATTCATGCACTGCGTCATGATAAGGAGGTAAATGACGTCAGCATACCCTTTGACGCAGTACTTCATGATAAGAACACAAATGACGTCAGCATGCGCTCGTTGACGCAGTGCGTCATGATAAGGACACAAATGACGTCGACGAGCGCCCATTGCCGGAGTGCGTCATGATAAGGAGAGAAATGACGTCAACCTGTGTCAGTTGACACACTGCGTCATGATATGAACAGAAATGACGTCAGAGTGCTCCCGATGACGCAATCTGTCATGATAACGACTCAAATGACGTCGACATGCGCCCTTTGACAGAGTGCGTCATGATGAGAACACAAATGACGTCAACATGCGTCAGTGCAACACTGCGTCAAGATAAAAACACAAAAGACGTCAGCATGTTCCGTTGACGCACTACCTCATGATACAGACAGAAAGAACGTCAGCATGCTCCAGTTGACGCAGTCCGTTATGATAAGGTCACAAATGACGTCGACAGGCGCCCTTTGACAGAGTGCGTCATGATAAGGACACAAATGACGTCAGCATGCGTCTGGTGAAACACTGTGTCAAGATAAGGACAAAAATGACGTCAGCATGCTCCCGTTCACGCACTATCTCATGATATGGACAGAAACGACGTCAGCATCCTCTCGTTGACGCAGTCCATCATGATAAGGATACAAATGACGTCAGCATGCCTGCCTTGACGCAGTGCGTCATGATAAGGACACACATGGAGTCGACCTGCTCCCCTTGACGGAGTGCGTCATGTTCAGGCCACAAATGACATAAGCGTGCCTCAGTTGACACACTACGTAATGATAAGGACATAAATGATGTCAGCATGATGTCCCTGACGCAGTCCGTCATGATAAGGATACAAATGACGTCGACATGCGCCCTTTGACAGTGCGTCATGATAAGGACATAAAGGACGTCAGCATGCATCAGGTGACACACTGCGTCAAGATGAGGACATAAATGACGTCAGCATGTTTCCGTTGACGCACTACCTCATGACATCGAAAGAAAGGACGTCAGCATGTTCCGTTGACGCAGTCCGTCATGATAAGGGCACAAATGACGTCGACATGCGCCCTTTGACAGAGTGCGTCATGATAAGGACACAAATGACGTCAGCATGCGTCATGTGACACACTGCGTGAAGATGAAGACACAAATGACGTCAGCATGTTCCCGTTGACGCACTACCTCATGATGTGGACAGAAAGGACGTCAGCATGTTTCCTTTAACCCATTGCGTCATAATAAGTACACAAATGACGTCAGCATGACTCCATCATCACAAATGATGTCAGCATCCGTCCGTTGAATCACTGCTTCATATTAAGGAGGCAAATGACGTCAGTATGTTCCCGTTCACGCAGACCGTAATGATAAGGACACAAATGACGTCAGCATGCGTCAGGTGACACACTGCGTCAAGATGAGGACATAAATGACGTCAGCATGTTCCCGTTGACGCACTACCTCATGATGCCTTGCGTCATGAAAAGGAGGCATATGACGTCGGTATGTTCCCGTTGACGCAGTCCGTCATAATAAGGACAAAAATGACGTCAGGATATGTCTTGTGACGCCGTGCGTCATGATAAGGACACAAATAACGTCAGCATGCGTCCGTTGATGCACTGCGTCATGATAAGGACACAAATGACGTCAGCATGCGCCTGTTGACGCATGGCGTCATGATCAGGACACAAATGAGGTCAGCATGCGTCCATTGATGCCCTGGGTTATGATAAAGACACAAATGACGTCAGCATGCACTGGTTGAACCAGGGCATCATGATAAGGACACAAATGACGTCAGCATGCGTCCCTTGACGCACTACCTCATGATAAGGACTGAAATTACGTCAACATGACAGCATCATCAGAAATGACGTCAGTATGAGTCTCTTTACGCAGTGCGTCATGAAAACGGCACAAATGACGTCAGCATGCGTCAGGTGATTCACTGCATCATGATAAGGAGAGAAATGACGTCAGCATGCGTCAGTTGACACACTGCGTCATGATAAGGATTCAAATGAAGTCGACATGCGCCCCTTGACAGAGTCCGTCACGAAAAGGACACAAATGACGTCAGCATGCGTCAGGTGACACACTGCGTCAAGATAAGGAGACAAATGACGTCAACATGCGCTCCTTGACGAACTACCTCATGATAACGACAGAAATGACGTCAACATGACAGCATCATCACAAATGCCGTCAGTATGCGTCTCTTTACGCAGTGCGTCATGATAAGGGCACAAATAACGTCAGCATGCGCCCCTTGACACATTGCACAAATGACGTCAGCATGCGTCAGGTGATACACTGCGTCATGATAAGGAGAGAAATGACGCCAGCATGCGTCAGTTGACACACTTCGTCATGATTAGGACACAAATGAAGTCGACATGCGCCCCTTGACAGAGTGCGTCAGGATAAGGACACAAATGACGTCCACATGGGTCAGGTGACACACTGCGGGATAATAAAGAGGCATACGACGTCAGCATGCGCTCCTTGACGCCCTACCTCATGATAAGGATAGAAATGAAGTCAACATGACAGCATCATCACAAATGACGTCAGTATGCGTCTCTTTACACAGTGCGTCATGATGAGGGCACAAATGACGTCAGCATGCGTCCCTTGACGCATTGCGTGACGATAAGCACACAAATGACGTCAGCATGCGTCCGTTGATGTAGTTCTCATCATAACGACAGAATTGATGTCATCATCCACCGGTTGACGCAATGCGTCATGATAAGGACGCAAATGACGTCAGCATGCGCCCTTTCACGCATTGCGTAATGATAAGCACACAAATGACGTCAACGTGCGTCAGCTGGCGTCTGCATAAGAACACAAATGCCGTCAGCATGCGTTCGTTGATGTAGTTCTCATGGTAACGACAAACTTGATGTCATCATCCGCCGCTTGACGCAATGCGTCATGATAAGGACACAAATGACGTCAGCATGCGCCCCTTGTCGCACTACATCACGATAAGGACACAAATGACGTCAGCATATGTCCTTTGACGCTGTGCGTCATGATAAGGACACATATCACGTCAGCATGGGTACATCATCGCGAATTCCGTCAGCATAGGTCTGTTGAGGCAGTGCGTCATGATAAGGACAAAAATGACGTCAGCATACGTCCGTTGACGCACTGCGTCAAATTAAGGAGACATATGACGTGTGCATCCTCCCGTTGACGCAGTCCATCATGATAAGGATACAAATGATGTCAGCATGCCTGCATTGACGCAGTGCGTCATGATAAGGACACACATGGCGTCGACATGCTCCCCTTGACAGAGTGCGTGATGATCAGACCAGAAATGACATCAGCGTGCCTCAACTGACACACTGCGTCATGAAAAGGACATAAATGACGTCAGCATGCTGTCCCTGACGCATTCCGTCATCATAAGGACACAAATGACGTCGACATGCGCCCTTTGAAAGTTCCCTCATGACGTCAGTATGCGTTCGTTCGCGCAGCGCGTCATGATAAGGACACAAATGACGTCGATGTGCGCCCATCGATGGAGTGCGTCATGATAAGGAGAGAAATCACGTCAGCGTGTAACACTTGACACACTGCGTCATGAAAAGGACACAAGCCACATAAATATTTTCACGTTAACGCAATATGTCATGTTAACCACACAAATGACGTCAGCATACGTCCGTTGACGCACTGCGTCATGAGAAGGAGAGATATGATGTTAGCATGCTACCGTTGACGCAGTCCGTCATGATAAGAACGCAAATGACATCAGGATATCTAATTTGACGCAGTGCGTCATCATAATGACACAAATGACGTCAGCATGCGTTCGTTTACGCAGTGCGTCATGATAAGAACCCAAATGACGTCGACGTGCGCCTATTGACAGAGTGCGTCATGATAAGGAGAGATATGACGTCAGCAGAGATATGACGTCAGCAGAGATAAGACGTCAGCAGAGATATGACGTCAGCGTTCGTCAGTTGACACACTGCGTCATGATAAGGACACAAATTACGTCAGCATGCTAACGGTGACGCAGTCAGTCATGATAAGGACACAAATGACTTCAGAATATGTCCTTTGACGCACTGTCCATATCATGAGGTAGTGCGTCAACGGGAACATGCTGACGTAAATTTGTGTCTTCATCTTGACGCGTCAACGAACGCATGCTGACGTCATTATCATGACGGACTGCGTCAACGGGAGCATTCTGACGTCATTTGCCTCCTTATCATGACGCAGTGCGTCAACGGACGTATGCTGACGTCATTTGTGTGCTTATGATGACGCAGTGCGTCAATGGATGCATGTTGACGTCATTTGTGATGATGGAGTCATGCTGACGTCATTTGCGTCTTTATTATGACGACACTGCGTCAACGGACGCATGATGACGTCATTTCTGTTCATATCATGAGGTAGTGCGTCAAGGTGCGCATGCTGACGTCATTTGTGTCCTTATCAGACGCACTGCGTTAACGGGAACATGCTGACGTCGTTTGTGTTATCTTGACGCAGTGTGTTACCTGATGCATGCTGACGTCATTTGTGTCTTTATCTTGACGCACTGTCTCAAGGGGCGCTTGTCGACGTCATTTGTGTCCTTATCAAGACGGACTGCGTCATCGGGGGCATGCTGACGTCAATCCTGTCCTTATCATGACGCAGTGCATCAATGGACGCATGCTGACGTTATTTGTATCCTTATAATGATGCACTGCGTCAATCGGCGTATACTGATGTCATTTGTGTCCTTATCATGACGCAGTGCATCAACAGACGCATGTTGACGTCATTTGTGTTCTGCGTCAAAGGACATATTCTAACGTCATTTTGTCCTTATCAATGTCAACTGACGCACGCTGACGTAATTTTGTCCTCCCTCAACCCGGCGCACGTCGACGTCATTTGTGTCCTTATCACGACGCACTGCATGAACGAACGCATGCTGACGTCATTTGCCTCCTAATCATGAAGCAGTACAACAACGGACGTATGCTGACGTCATTTGTGTGCTTATCATGACGCAGTGCGTCAATGGATGCATGGTAACGTCATTTGTGGTGATGAAGTCATGCTGACGTCATTTGTGTCCTTATTTTGACTCACTGCGTCAACAGACGCATACTGACATCATTTCTGTCCATATCATGAGGTCGTGCGACAACGGGAACATGCTGACATCATTTGTGTCCTTATCATGACGCACTCTGTCAAAGGGCGCATGTGGACGTAATTTGTGCCCTTATCATGAAGGATTGCGTTAACGGGAACATGCTGACGTCATTTGTGTCCTTATTTTGACTCACTGCGTCAACAGACGCATACTGACATCATTTCGTCCATATCATGAGGTCGTGCGACAACGGGAACATGCTGACATCATTTGTGTCCTTATCATGACGCACTCTGTCAAAGGGCGCATGTGGACGTAATTTGTGCCCTTATCATGAAGGATTGCGTTAACGGGAACATGCTGACGTCATTTGTGTCCTTATCATGACGCAGTGTGTCAACTGATGCACGCTGACGTCATTTCTCGCCTTATCATGACGCACATCCTCAATGAGCGCCGTCAACGTCATTGTGTCCTTATCTTGACGGACTGCGTCAATGGGAGCATGCTGACGTCATTTGCCTCCTTATCATGACGCAGTGCGTAAACGGGCGTATGCTGACGTCATTTGTGTGCTTATAATAAACGCAGTAGGTCAATGGATGCGTGCTGACGTCATTTGTGATGATATAGTCATGCTGACGTCATTTGTGTCATTATGACGCACTGCGTCAACGGTCGCATTTTGACGTCATTTGTGTGCATTAACGGGAACATGCTGACGTCGTTGTTTCCTTATCTTGACACAGTATGTTACCTCACGCATGCTGACGTCATTTACTCTCTCAAGGGGCGCTTGTTGACGTCATTTGTGTCCTTATCAAGACGGACTGCATCATCGAGGGCATGCTGACGTCATTTCTGTCCTTATCATGACGCAGTACATGAATTGACGCATGCTGACGTCATTTGTGTCCTTATCATGACGCACTGCGTCAATCGGCGTATATTGACGTCATTTGTGTCCTTATCATGACGCAGTGCATCAACGAATGCATGTTGACGTTATTTGTGTCCTTATCATGGCGCTCTGCTTCAAAGCCAATAACCTGACGTCATTTGTGTCCTTATCATGACGGACTGCGTCAGCAGGAGTATGTTGACGTCATTTGCCTCTTTATCATGATGCAGTGCGTCAACGAACGCATGCTGACGTCATTTGTGTCCTTATCATGACGGACTGCGTCAAAGGGAGCTTGCTGACACGTCATTTGCCTCCTTATGATGACTCATAAAAAGACACAAATGACGTCAGCATGTCCCCTTTGACGCACTACCTCATGATATGGAGAGAATGTAAATATGCGGGTTCAAGACCACCCATGTTATTCTGCACGAAAACCCCCTTTTCACATCCAAATCACGTCCATCACATGTCAATTTTGACCAAAATTAACACCTGTTTCACACTAAGATTAACACCTCAAAACCTCTAAAAATCGACGTTATTAGCACATTGAAACGGGGGCTTACGTGCTAGATAACATAGGGTGATCGTGAACATAGATATTTACATTCTCTCCAAACACACAAAATCAACTACGGTTATATGGCTTAACAATATTACGCTCTCAGGCCGATCTAATCAATATAGCTGCCGCGAAAAGCCGTGTGCAACAGACCGTGCAAATCACGCGACAGCTCACACCTCACGTGTGCCCAGTAGGTATGACATCATTCCTGGCTGGTAGCTGCCAGTCCCAGCTAGATTTGATCTTTTCCGACCAAGGAGTGGGGACATGGTTTTTAGCTCGCTGTTGTTTGAAACCGGTCTGACCAACAGCGAGCCTAAATCTTTCAGAAACGAAGCAGGAAAAACGTGAAATGACAGTAAGTGAACTAGATGATTTTTTACGTAATTGTTTTGTAGAGAACTTGATTATGAGCCGATCGATGAAGGTTTGTTTATGAAGCTGAAAAACATGGCTGAAATTACCTGTTTTACTGAAAGCTGGTTTTGAGATCAAAGCTGAAAAATGTAAAACTCTTCGGCAATCTTTGCTTTTAGGTCATTGGCTTGAAAGAACAAAAACTGTTTTTAAAAAATCTAACCCAAAAGCGTCCTGGGAGAATTATTTGAAAACTGAAATTTTGATGGAACCCACGTTGTGTAGAAAACCGATGGAATTATCATTTTTTATTATCTAAGTTACACAAGCTTGGAATTTCAATCCACAGCTTGTATGACAAAAGAAGGCTCATTTTAAAATATATGCAAAGCGACGTTTGGGTTTAGTAAGTTCTGGCAAAGCGACTAGCGCTGTGAAAAATCAATACTAGCCTATGAGGACAGACACGCAGAGACAGAGAGACAGCATCGGTTATCGATCCAGCAGCTCTATGGAGCGGTGCCTGCTGTCGCTAGCAGTCACGTGACCTGGCCCCAGCCTAAGGCTAAAAATACGCCATAACTATGCCAAACAGGCATTTCTGCCTGTTTGACCCAGAAAAGGTCCTCAACAGGGCCGAAAATAATACTAAGGGAGGTAACTCCTGCACACCCCCACCCACCCCACCCCCACCCCACGCACGCACACCCCAACCCCACCCCCACCCCACGCACGCACGTCCCACCCCACACGCACGCACGCCCGCTCACGTTTGTCCTTCAAAGCACTGCAGTAAACTAGGTCAAAAGGATCTGGGGCTGATTGACATAGTTAATTAAACCACGCACGCACATATATATAACTTCTTCTGATTCTTACACTATTAACGTCCGCGGGACTGAGCCCTCCCTACTTTTCTAATATGATCTTCTACTTCTAGCTCTATTAATAAATCAGAACAAACAACTGGCTTTCCGTCTTGATTGGTTAGTTTTACATCCAATGAATTTATATCTACGCTAATTAATTCTTTAAATTGGTTGTCTCCGTCAAACGTATATAACTGATAATCGCAAAACCCCGCCCTAGTTGGTAGCAAAACCTTTAGAACTGTAGACGGATAGCCAGCAAACAAATTTGCACATGTTTTTAACTCTTGTAAATGGACATACAACATTGGGTTCACGAGAAAATCAGAAGGTCTATTGCCCTTAAATTGATAAACATCTTCTCTTGTACTAAATCTATAATCTTTGTCACTGCTGTGAAAGCCTAAAATTCGAGCCAGTCCTTTAGGGAAAGTATACTCTCTTCTTTCTTCTAGTGGGAAATTTACAGTAATTCTGAGGTTTGCCTCGTTAATTGTTAACAATATACCATATTCGCTAAGTACTTCTTTTAAAGAACAAAAGTTGTAGTAGCCATCAGGTATTGTTATATGAGTTATTTGATTGCCTTGTTCGTCATTAACATTAATCCAGTTATTCTGAGCCTTTTCAGATATGTTAGCCCACATAACTTTAAACCCAATTTCTCTAAGGGCAACCCTATAATTACCGCGCCTATTGTCAATTGGGTTTGTTAAGAACACACGTTTGTTTTGTTGGTTTATATAGATGCGCATCTTTTTTATAACTATTTTAAAAACTAATTTAAAATGGAACCTTTTAAATATAATGAAAGTGCTACTTACAATGTAGGAGAGTTTTATAACCCCAAATCTTTGGACTTCAGCAATTTAACCATTGCAGTAGATGAATCATATGGCTTCCAAGTCAGACTTGTAAACCCACTAACTAAATATTTAAATCCGCCAATAAAGAGTGACAGAGTGCCATCAGCATGGTCATCCCACCCTATGGCCTTTTTCCAGAATCAGTTAAATTTTGCCATTTACTGCGCAACCACTGGCTGTGGCGTTTCATATGCAAACCATTTAAACCACCCCAATCTTTTAGTAAGGTCAGTATATAACTTTCATGTTTATTACCAGTACAGACGCATACTAACCGAACTGCAAGTGCCCTCCCCAACGACAACGCGTTTTATCCATTCAACAGCCCAATGAACAATAATGCATATGAAAGAATCTGCAACGAATTTAACATTAACCCTTTAACTGACTTTAGACAAAAGTTAGACCACAGCCATGGGTTGGGCACATTGTATTTGTGGGGTGAACATAGAGAATATAATTATGATTACTGGCCTGGCCACACCTCTTTTCAACCAAACGCACAAGTTAGATTGGGATCAATAGAACAAAAACACCCTAATGCCTGGACAACATTTATCTTAGATGAAAGTGAAGGTCTAACAATGCCAGGAGTGCAAAGGCTTAATGACTCCATACGGACATACGTTTGGTGTCTATTAGGAGCACAAGCACAGACCAAGTCTAGCATAGTAGATCAATCTACGGGCTTTAACGCCAGAAAACAATTTCTAGCCAATTTAGAAGATGCTATTAACTCAGCTGTTAATTTGCCTGCCAGCATTACAAAGGTATCAAGACGTTCTTGCGCATGCTAGGTCAAAGGTTGTGTCACACTGTCACTTTTGCCCATGCGCATTCATGACAGCATTTACTCCATACGCACACGCAATCTTTCCAATCAACCAAAAGGCGCACTACCGAATTGTTTTTTCTTCTCCCCCTCTCCTTCAGGGAAAAACACTTTACTAAATCACATCAACAATTTATAAACAGATTTTACACATGCATCCTTGTAACCAATTTTCCCAGTTACATCACTACACGTTTCTGTAAAGTCATGGCCTTCACATACCACTGGCCCAAGATCCAGACCAGGAGAATAAATAATTCTTTCACTCCTTGATGCTATACCTGCATCAGACGCAAGACTCGTTCCATCCGTCATAATTCCCTGTCTCTCTGAGACAGTGTATCGCCCCTTGAATTCTCCCGTCCCTGGAGATAGGAGTTCCGGCTTCTCTCTCTCGACTTCTCCTGTCCCTGGAGAAATGAAGAGTTCCCACTCCTCTCCCTCGACTTCTCCTGTCCTGGAGAGATGACGAGTTCCGACTCCTCTCCCTCGACTTCTCCTGTCCCTGGAGAGATTACGAGTTCCGACTCCTCTCCCTGGAGTCTTTACTTGTAGGGGCTGAACTACCGGGTGTTCCCCACACCATGGCCATCTTCAACCACCTCACGGGTTGAAAGGTGAAGGGTGAAGGGCGAAGGGTAAAAGGTGAAGGGCTGAAACACGAATAAGTTCGTGTAAGTAACCTGCTTCCCAATTTAACATGAATCTTCCTTTCTCTTTTCTTTAGGTTTTCCCCTGTAGCTTTCCCCAACTATCTATAGCTCACCTGGTAATGACTGGTCAGCAGAGAGGACCAACGTCCTGACAAGTTCGAGTCTCTAGGCCATCTGCTGGGTTAAAACTGATTCTTTCCTCCTTCCTCCTAGTGAGTGCATACTCAGTGTTCAAAAACACATGACCAGCACCTTACCAACCCTTATTAAACTATCTCTCAGTGGTCACTTTCACCCAATGACCACGCTTCTTTCTTGAATGAATATAACTCCACAATTATTTGGGGACGCCGCTACACTAGTCAAGCCACATGAATATTCTTCCTTTTTAGTAGTGGCATGGGGAAATGATTCATATCACTAACTACATGTGATGGAGCGTCACATGCCTTGATGTGAGGCTACGTCACATGACACCCCCCATCCTGGGGTGAAAAAAATTTTCCCCAGAAATTTTTTTTAAAGGATATACAACTTCACTTAAAACACACCTTCAGCCATGAATCTCAAAATGTGTAACCATCACACATGATTCACCAAATTAATAATCAACGTATAGAATCAATCATGATCCACCATAAATAGCATATTTCAAACTTTCAGTCTTTCTAAAAAAAGCATTCATAATTGATCACCATATCTCACAAATACATTTCACAAATTACATGGATAAAACAATTAGGGATATTAACAATTCAAAGCACAAATTGTGTTTATATATTACGACGTGAAGCACATTTTTCCCTTGATCTTTGTCTCACATCATAATTATGTTTCAAAACCCTCATGAAAATGAGAATATTTCAAAGTGTAAATGTTTCTCAATAGACATGTAAACAAATAAACATAGTTTAAACATATTTTTTCCCACATGTAATGTTATAGTCCATTGAAAAGTGAAACACATTTTCCACTGTTGACAATTAACAATTGAAAACAATAGGATTGTCTCACTGCACAATCAAAACATGTGTATACACATTTCTAAAGAGTTATTTGCTCATCACACATACATATATATTCATCTTCACAAGCAAGTTAGACTTAAATAGTACATGATGATTTTTTCATTTTTACTAAAGAATAAAGCAAAGAATAGATATGTAATACATCAACATCAAGTAGTTTTTGCTTGTAAAACATATAGTCACTCCAACAAGCAAATTAAGCATAAATACCACTTGATTTAAATAGTCAGTAGCATACAATGCACTGTCAAATGTCAGCATTACCACAATCATAAAGAAAGACAAAAAACAGGAATAGTCCTTCTCTGAAGACAGTTACATTTGTCCATGAATATTCATACACGCGACAATAAATCTGCCATGACATTTTGTGTTCCAGCACTGGTTCAATGGTAAACTGGAATTCCTTTAGTCAAGTATACTTTCACAAAATAATTTCCTTCTGAGAGCTGACACAGAAGTTCTTCAATGTCTGGGATAGGCTCGGCATCGACACAGTGATCTTATTTACTTTCCTGTAATCGATGCAGAAACGCACGAGCCATCAGGTTTGTCCACCAATACAACTGGTGAGCTGTACGAGATGTAGAAGGTTCTATGACCTTTAAATCCAGCATCACTTTGATTCTCTCTCGACAACCTCTTTTTTTTTGCAAATGGGAGGGGGTATGGTCTGGTTCGCACTGGTATTTCAGTAGTTAACTGAATACTATGGGGTTCAATACCAGTCACTGTACCTGGGTTATCTGTCAACACATCCTGGAAGTCTTTCAAAATTTCTTTGAGCTGTCTGTCTGACTTACAGACAAATCATTCGACAGAACCACATCATCATAGGTTTCACCTTTGATAGACAGAGTAGGAAGGGGTACAACATCATCTGCACTGGTAGATGTTAACACTCCTACATTTGCTGATTTCACAACCTTTGATCTGTCCCTGTACGTTACATTGGGTACAAAATCATCACTGATAATATCTGTCATGATCACATCAGTTTCTGACATAGGACATATCCATTCAACTGACTGGTTGATGGCAACATTTGTACGTTCAACATACTTCTTCAACATGTTCACATGGAATACCTTCTCAGTGTTTGCCATTTTGATCTTATAATTAACTGCAGAAAGTTTTTCGACCACCTGAAAAGGACCCTTCCACATAACACGAAGCTTGTTATGTTCATCAGTGAGTAGTACAAGGACTTTATCCCCTACACTGAAGGAACGTGCCTTTGCTTTTCTGTCTGCAAAGACCTTGTACACATCTGTTTTTCTATCAGCTGACTGTTGAGCAAGCTCACATGCATCCTTCAACGATTATGCAGTTCATAAACGTATTGATAAACAGTTTTACTGTCAGGGATGTCCGTCTTTTCCGTCCATTGTGTCATCAGTAGATCCAAAGGACCCCTTGGTGAGTGTCCGAAAAGAAGCTCAAATGGTGAGAATCCCAGGGTTTCGTTCGGCATTTCCCTGTATGCAAAAAGCAAAGCCGGTATGAAACGATCCATTCATGGGGTTCCTGCCTTGCAACCTTTCTCAACATGGACTTTAACGTTCCATTGAAACGTTCAACCATGCCATTCGATGGGGATGATATGGCGTGGTTGAAATGAAGAGATTGACAACAGTCTGTAAATTTCTCTCATGAGATCGGAAATGAATTGCGTTCCACAATCCGAGAGAATTTCGTCTGGAAGACCCACTCTGGAAAAAATCGCAAGTAAAGCTTCAGCGACAGACACTGTATCAATTTTCTTCAGTGGAATCGCTTCTGGATACCTTGTCGCTGTATCCACCAAAGTTAAGATATAGCGATATCCAGAAAAGACAGTGGTAAAGGCCCAACAAGATCAATAGCCACCTTCCGAAATGGAACGGAAATGAGAGGCATTTTGTGCAAGGTGCACATGGGACGCGACCTTCTGAGATGTCTTTTGGCAGATGTCACATGAGCGGCAGTATTCTGTAACTTCCTTTGTGACACCTGGCCAATAAAAAGAATCAAAAACTCTCTTTAAGGTTCTTTTGATTCCACAGTGACCAGCGAACAATGCATCATGAGCCGTGTGTAGTACTGTCTCTCTAAGTGGCTTTGGAACGACAACTTGTTTGCTGTCCTGTCCAGGTACACATCTGTAGAGAATGTCAGAGTCCAGTATGTACGTTGGTTTGTCCGTTGGTATGTCAATGACAGTCTGTTTAGCAGCAGAAAGTATTGTCGTCAGCGTCTCGTCTTTTCCTGCATTTCTTTTAGATCATCCGGGGTAATCTGGAGTTCATCCAGTTTTGAGATTTTTAGTGGCTTTGTAGCCTTCCCTGCTCTATGATGTCTGATCTGGTACTCACAAGACAAGGAACGAACGATCCTCCAGCCCCACCATGTACTGTAGCGACACCTGGCAAATTGCCCAAGATCAAATCGCAGACTGGGTTATCATAACACAGGCGGTAAGAAATCCGGAGTAGTACGGTGCATCGACTGAAATTTTCGCCAGTGGAAACGTTCAATCTTGCCTCCAAACGACCTACACTTTTGGACAGTGTTGAGATACTGGTTTTGAAGCACGAAAGATTTCCGTACACCAGCAGTGGTGCACCCAGTGTCTCGTAAAACCGAAGCCTGCATCCATTGATGGCTCCGTTTTCTAACACCAGTCCATCAACCGATTGATCTGGTGCCAAAACAGGCCTTCTTCACAATCAGTGGAGACTAATGCGGATTTTGAATCATTTGGTTTGAAAGGGCAATTCCTTTTCAAATGGAACTTGCAATCGCAATAGAAACATCGCATTGTCTGATCGGCAGCTGACTGATTTTGTGAACTTCAGTTCTGTCCACGAACTGGCCCAAAAGGTCTACGTGGTGGTCGTTGTCCACGACCTCGGAACGTTTGCTGAAAGAGCAACGGGTTTTTCCGGCGGTGAGTACTGGTACTGACGAAAGTCACTCGAACCGCGGAAAGATCCCTGTCCGTTCCTAGGATAGGTATATCCTTGAGGACCCAGAAATGACCCACGATTTCCTTTCCTGTAACTTCCCTGTCCCGATGGGATAGTACATGACGCATGAGACTCAAAGATGGAAAATTCTCCTTTCTAGCCACGCCCTTATCTGGTGAGCGATACAATACTGATCAGCCATCTGACACATTTCCTCAACGCTTTCAAATTGCCTTTCTTTAAGGAAAGTGGCCAGATCTTTGCTCACGCTCTGGAAAAGTTGTTCTCTAAGAAGGAGATCTCGCAGTGATTGAAAGTTTTGTTCGTCTTTGATAAATCGATCCATCGATCTAAACAATGACTCATACGGATTAGAACGACGGAAACGATTCTCCTTTGTCAGGGCGCACAGAACGGAAACGTTCGCGAAAACGATCAGCAGAACATTGAAATTTCTTGAGGAGTTCTTCTTTCAACTGATCCCAAGTTAAATTTTGCTTCGCCGCGATGTGTGTGGTACAGTGCCAAAGCGCTACCCTTAAACAACGACGCAATATACAATGTCCACTTTTCCTTTGGCCAACCGCAAGACGTTGCGTGACTTTCAAATCGGAAAAGAAAACTATCGATGTCATCTGTTTTTTCCTCGAAGGGCGGTAACTTTGGAATATATGCTGTTTTCGGTTGAGGTGCGCTTGCGGAACCGACTGGTGGAGGTTCTCTCGATGCCTGTAATCTTTTAATTTCAGCATCAGTTTCTAGTTCTAACTGCCTCAACTTAAATTGACGTTCTTCAGCTTCAGCTTCCCTCTGTAATCTTTTTTCTTCAGCTTCAGCTTCTCTCTGTAATCTTTTTTCTTCAGCTTCCCTCTGTAATCTTTTTTCTTCAGCTTCAGCTTCCCTCTGTCTTAGCCTGTCTACCCTATCTATGCATTGTTGCACATAGTTGGTAAGTTTTTCTCCATCAAAACCCAAGCGTTCCGCTTGTTGAACATATTTATCAAAATCATCCATAATGCACCGTCAACAGATATAAACACAAAACAATTTCTAAGTATGAATAAAAAAAGGCGATATATGATGATGCTATATGTTTCACAAAACGTAATTATAATATATACAAATAAAGAATTCAATTCCGGTATAAACAGAAAACACCTTACTAAAACAAGGTAGATATGAAACACAAGGAATGTATTTTTCCAGAAGTATTTTTTTTCCCGAAAACAGGTATCAATTTGTAATTTTTTTTTAAAATGACGTTCAATGCTAATCTGTTTTTTCCTAAGAAAGGAAAAAGACACAATAAAGTTTTCTGAAAATAAATTCTTTATAAAGTTTTAGTTCTTAAATGTTCTTGTTGTCAGTCTTTCTTTCTTACTAATTTCAAATGAATTTACAAAACAAATGTATCGCCTTATACGATAAATGAATATAAATTTACAAAACAAATGGAATCACAAACAATTAAAAAGAGGGGAAGAAAACACAAACTAGCGGAAATCCTACCTAAAAGCTGAAAATGTTGAAAAGAAAACTAGATAGGAGCTTATTGAAGAGAAGGTTTAGAGGTTTTGAAAAAGGGGGTGAAAAGGAAATGAAAGGATACACAAGATCGGAATAGCGAGATGAAATCAGGAAAAGCAAAAGAAGCCCTCAGACAGCACCTTAGTGGTCACTGTCTCCCGTGAAACTGGAGACGGGAAAACAAATCACGCACAATATACGCAACACTACAGTAAAGATATAAAATAATAAACAATCAATCAATAAATGTTCATTCACCCAAACGCAACGAAAATCTCGCAACACACAGAAAAAAAATAATCAAAGATAAAGATGTTTATTTGGGCTGAGCGGTAATCAACTCCACCACCTTCACTAGTTGCGTGACGGAGGTGAAGTCGATCCCACACTCTGAGGGGCAAGGGGAAAAATCAAAATGAAACAATAGGAAAGGGAAAGAAATAGATATTTACGAGAAGGGAAGGACTACCGACTCCCCAACGCCATGCCCCCCTGCTAAACGCAGGAAGAGGTTGGGGCTATCAGTCCTGGGGAAGGGGACAAAACAAATTCTAATACTCTAAGGGAAGGACAGCGACTCCTCAACGCCCTGCCCCCTTGCTGCCAGGCACGAGCAAGAGGAGGTTGAGGCTATCGGTCCTGAGGTGGGGAAGGGTCAAAAAGAAATCCTACCAAAAAAAAAAACCTTAACGAAGTAGAGCAACCAAAAGAAATGTCAACCACCCGAAACACATATAAAAATAGAAAAAAAAACAACAAATGCAAATATTATATACAATAAATAATTAACTAATTTCTTTCTTTTTTCTTCCCTCAAACCCTTGAGGGTACAAATCAAAATCCTCTTTTTTTCCCCAACTGAAAATATCTTCTTTTTTTTCCAGGCCCCGAGGGTACAAACACAAATCTTTCCTCTTTTTTCCTTCCCTCAAACCCTTGAGGGTACAAATCAAAACCTTTTTTATTCTTTTTTTTTTCCCCAGGGGGAACAAAACAATGGCAGTTACGTCGGGGTCACCACTGTCACACTGTCACTTTTGCCCACGCGCATTCATGACAGCATTTACTCCATACGCACACGCAATCTTTCCAATCAACCAAAAGGCGCACTACCGAATGTTTTTTCTTCTCCCCTCTCCTTCAGGGAAAAACACTTTACTAAATCACATCAACAATTTATAAACAGATTTTACACATGCATCCTTGTAACCAATTTTCCCAGTTACATCACTACACGTTTCTGTAAAGTCATGGCCTTCACATACCACTGGCCCAAGATCCAGACCAGGAGAATAAATAATTCTTTCACTCCTTGATGCTATACCTGCATCAGACGCAAGACTCGTTCCATCCCGTCATGATTCCCTGTCTCTCTGAGACAGTGTATCGCCCCCTTGAATTCTCCCGTCCCTGGAGATAGGAGTTCCGGCTTCTCTCTCTCGACTTCTCCTGTCCCTGGAGAAATGAAGAGTTCCCACTCCTCTCCCTCGACTTCTCCTGTCCTGGAGAGATGACGAGTTCCGACTCCTCTCCCTCGACTTCTCCTGTCCCTGGAGAGATTACGAGTTCCGACTCCTCTCCCTGGAGTCTTTACTTGTAGGGGCTGAACTACCGGTGTGTTCCCCACACCATGGCCATCTTCAACCACCTCACGGGTTGAAAGGTGAAGGTGTGAAGGGCGAAGGGTAAAAGGTGAAGGGCTGAAACACGAATAAGGTTCGTGTAAGTAACCTGCTTCCCAATTTAACATGAATTCTTTCTTTCTCTTTTCTTTAGGTTTTCCCTGTAGCTTTCCCCAACTATCTATGGCTCACCTGGTAATGACTGGTCAGCAGAGAGGACCAACGTCCTGACAGGTTCGAGTCTCTAGGCCATCTGCTGGGTTAAAACTGATTCTTTTCCTCCTTCCTCCTAGTGAGTGCATACTCAGTGTTCAAAACACATGACCAGCACCTTCCCAAACCCTTAAAACATATCTCTCAGTGGTCACTTTCCACCCAATGACCACGCTTCTTTCTTGAATGAATATAACTCACAATTATTTGGGGACCCCGCTACACAGAAAAAACAGAAAACCTTTCATTCTGGCTCACTTTCGCCCTCAACCATTTCGGGCGAAAGTGACCCAAAATAAAGGTTTTCCTTTTTCTCTGACAATAAAAACTTAAATAACCAAAAAATAACGTTTAATCTACAAACAAACATACTGTGTAGGTTATCCTTTTAATACTAATTTACTAAACTTTCAGATTTTAAGTTTTTGCTTAATCCTGTTTTTTCCGGGTCATTTTCAATAACATCATTTTCCGCGCAAACATTCTCAAATGAGTCTCTGCCCTTTCATGTGAAATAACACTACAGTCTTTAACTGTTCTCTAAGTCTTTTAAAACCGAGTTATATTTCTGGCATAAAATCCACACATTTTATCCCATCGTGTCTTCCGCTGAAAGCCAGCTTTGACAAAGTGTTTTCCTTTTAACTATATCTTTTCTGCCGAACAGTCACTAAAATTTAAAGAGTGTCTGCTTTTCCTTCAACACTTATAAAAGTATTCTAAACACTCACTCAGTTTAGTGCTAGGATTAACTAAAATACGTCCATTGTCTGTCCATATAAACCTTCTATCATAAATATGCTTGTTCCTTTTAAGTGTTGGACAGAAAATCACAATATGATCAAAATTATAGCGATAAACGTTTGTAATAAGTCTAGGAAAATATGTTTTTTCCACAACCAGTTTGCCCACAAATCATGAACAATGGGGGGATTTTATCATAAAGTTTAAAACTGCTCCATAGTTTTATAACAAATTTAAATCTAATCCAGTTATTATTTTTATCATACTCTCCGTCAAAACTTGTCATATAATAAAACCCTACGAGGCCTAAATGGGTAAGATTAATCCAATTCAGTTCTGTAAGATTGTTTCTATTAAGTCAACATTGATTTGTTGCTTGTTGTTATGATCTTAATATCCTCACCATTGTGAAGAACGACGACAACAACTTTAAAAGGGCTTTTAACGTCTAAGTTTTGCCAGCTAATATTAATTCCTTTTTAAAGGTCATCACTAACGCCCACACCCCCATCCCTCTCCACATCTTTAAAGACAGAAATTTCAAATATCATTGTGAACGTGTCTCCTAATTTTCTGCTTGGAAAAACTGAAATTTTTGTAGAAGCTTTTTTTACAACTGTTTTTTTTTCTGTGGAGGATGTACTGCTTTTTCCCATACGGCGTTATTTCAATTTCTTTCCGACTATTGTCGTCCGGCATAAGACTACATGTAAAGGGCCAGAGTTGAATGCTTTTCTAAAACTTTTTTGAGGGCTAAAATATGTAAATGGGCTTATGAATTCAAATTTTATTTCCCATTCTAAATATGGTTCTAAGTGCCATTTGAGGTCAGGTTTTCGAACTATTTTATTTTCATACTGGCCAACATTATTTCCTCTAGATTGCGCAGTTGTTCTAGTTTAGGAAACTTTTTGCTGTGCCAACCTCTTTGCGTTTATAATCACCGTCTTTAGTGTACCAAAACCATACAAAGCGCCTATCTCACCGTTCTGTTCAAAGTCCGCAACATCTGCAAGGTCTTTTAATTCAAAGGGTTATACACCTTACAGGCGCTAATTAACTCTTGATTCTTCTGGCCCACGCGACATTATTTTTTAGAAACGTATTATTTATTTCCAAAACAATGTGCAGGTTATCACATTTCACAACTTTCCCCCGCTTTGTCTTTGATTTTTATTAAATGACCGACCCCTCCCCAAACTAATCTTTTGAACTGTAAATTAGGAATTGTATAATTTCATAATCGCAATATGCAGCTTTCCTGACGGAAGAGCTCTTAAAACAGTTGGGGGCCTTCCATCATATAAGTTTTCATCAGTGCTCAGCTCATCCAAATGAACAAGAGTAATGAATGTAATGCAAGATCGAGGGGATTTTCTCCCTCATAAGTAGTTTTGTTTGACGAAAACTCTAAAACTATGAGGGGGTCGATTGGCAGTTGTAAAGCCTAACATTTTAGCTAGCCCCTTTATCAAATATACCCTACTTCTTCTTCTTCAGGTTTGAAGGTCAACATTGTTTTCAGATTCGCATTGTTAATTTTAAAGCAATGTCAAAGTTACTCATTGCTTCTTTTACGAGCAAAACCCAAATAACCATCAGGTATGGTTAACGGGCTAACTAATTGGCCTCAATTAAATTAACTTTTTTAATCTTATTATTCTCCTTGGCTTTGCTAAAATTAAACCATACGACTTGTAGAAAAATTCATGGAGCGCGACCGTTCTAGTTCGCATTCTTATTAATAGCATGTTCTAAAAACGAAGGGCGTCTTGAGTTGTTTTTGTTAAAAACATTTTTTTAAAACAAATTAAAAATGAGTGCTTTCCCAAATATACTGATGCAAAATATTCTGTTGGGCCGCACTACAATCTTAAAAAAAATAACAACTGACACCCTCGACATTCTGTGACCCAGACTGACACCTTTCATAAAAGGTAAGTATTCCATTAACAGATATCTTAACCCTCCTATTAAAAAACGACCGCATCCCAAAAGTGTGGTTAGTCATCCGATGCAGTTTTTATCAGAACCAGTTAAACTTTGCTGTGTTTTGTGCATCAACTGGGTGTGGAGTGTCGAAATGCTAAACACTTAAAAATCATCCTAATCCTTTGGTTAGGTCAGTGACAGATTTCTTTTCTATACAACCTTCAGACGTATTTTGACTGAACTGCAAGCGCCATTACCAAATGACAAACCGTTTAATCCCTTCAGCAACAGAATAGACATGAAGGCTTTTGAACGAATCTGTAACGAATTCAATTAACATCAAGAAAATTTTTAAACCCAAAAGTCTGATCTTAATCATGGCTTGGGCACCCCTTATTATTGGGGCGTGCACAGAAATAAAAAGTATGACTGAATCCTCCTTACACATCTTTCTCTTCGGGCACAACTGTTCACCTCGGGTCCATAGAGCAAAGCATAAAACAGCATGGAAAACATTTACTTAGACACTTCTAAGGGCCAAACTAGAGCGGGAATAGAACGAATAAACGACTCTATTCGTACTTACGTTTGGTGTTTGCTAGGTCACAAGCACAGGCAAGATCGAGCATAACTGATCCTTCTACTGGCTTTGATGCACAAAAACAATACTAGCAAATTAGAGGACCCATTAATTCTACTGTTTGATTTGCCTTCAAGTATTAAAAGGTACCAAAATGTTTTACAATACGCAAGATCAAAAGTAGACTTTGCTGTTGGCACGGGTTTATACATGCAAACCTTCTGACCTCAGACTCCAGGTAGGAACAATAATAAACTACAACAATGAAATTCTCGTTGCAGGAAATGAACAGAAGGTCGGACAAAACGACAAAAATTTCCCTGAGCCAGTAAATTGCAAGCAGTAAAAAAACAAGATGACCCCCAAAATAAGTCATCTAATTCCCGAAGTCCAAAGCCCAAAGGCCATTGAAGACTCAGCAAAGCTCGCGACTCTGTTCGCGATGACCAGAATATGAAAAGACAGCGCTTGTTCTTGGATTAACGGCCTAGGATTACTTGGTCTTTATCTTACAAAAATTAACCCAACTATTAAGAGAACTAATGTCCATAAGTCTCGCCATAAAGCCAACTACTTTGCTTGCAGTAGACAAAAGCCACAAAACAATCCCTCCTAATATACCCGGTAAAGCGTTTAAGCTTACCGCTAATTTTTTTAATAAACTCGCAAGATGATCAAGCTGTTTTTTACCCATGATTTATCAGGTGGAGTGCGATGGCGGCGGAGGTTAATGAACTTTGACCACCGCCGCTCGTAAATAGCCATCACCAGTGTACTTTTTGCAAATCCTAAGGCCGTTATAACGCTTGCTAATGTGACTCCTTGCTCTCTAAACAGTGTTCGTATTTCGTTCTGCTAGTGCCCTGTCTTCATATAAAATTTTTCGATAGTTTCTCTTATTCTTCACTTAGTTCGTAATTGATCCCGGTTATAGTTAGCGCTTCTAGTCTTGCTGACTTTCTTGCTCAAGATTTTTTAGTCTTTGGCTTTTCCCTTTCTTAATCCATGCCCTAACGATGCGGTCGTCAGTCTCACGAGTTTTTCTTTTTCTCTTTTTGCCCCATCTAGTTCACCTAGTTTGCTAAATTGTTTGTTAATTCGCCTTTGATGGTTCTTAAAGCATGATCAAGGGCCGTTAGTTCTCGCATGGTAGCGGCGAGTCGTGAAATAGCCCTTTAACGCTGTTTTTTCTGAAAAACTGGATTCTGCTTCTATTACATTATTAATTCACCTGTTTGATTGATTTAATTCTTTAAGTTCCATTTTTTTGCTTTTGGTTATTTGTCGGATTTCTTGCAGTGTGTTTTGAAGTTTAAAAACTGCCTCCGCCCTTAATTTGGGCCTAACAAGGCCAAGGCATTTTGACGCTCGCAGGGAGTCTATTTCTAATTGAACCCAGGGCTAAAAACTTTGTTTGGGTCTTTTTTAGTTGTAAGCTGAACAATTTGTCCTGTCGCTCCTCACAAAACAAATGGTCATCTTTTACTTCAAAATCATTAGGTCTATAAATTCGGGGGGTTCTTGGCCTAAACTTTGGTATAATGATCTGACCTTTAAACTTCTGTTAATTCACGCCGCAAAGAGAGCCCCGAGCGTTTGTTCCCAAAAGGGATTTCATTTCACTCATGTCGTCTCCAGAATCTAAAACATCATAATCTTCATCCTCAATGCCTGCCATGTTTTTAAATAATTAACTTTTTATTTTGTTTATAAAAAATTGCCACAACCATATGGCTCGATTCTTGACCCGCATAGAAACAGAAAGAGCCCCATGGCTGAAGGGAAATAAAGGGAATATTATTGTTCCAAATAATCCATCTACTATTGATGCAGATCAAATTCTTACTGTCAAATTTCCAGACCTAGGGCAGATGAATTGATGTGCCAGGCTCTGCGCGTCTTACTTTCAAAATAAACTCGCTTCAACAGACCCAAACAGGACAGTTGTACAAAAAAATCTGGGCGGGCAATCGTTAAGAAAATTTCTATAAAACTTGAGGGCAAGAAATATTTTCTTTACACAATGCAGACATATTTTTTAACCCCTATTCTGATCAAATGGCAACCGGAATAAAAGGGGCTGATTTTGCGTTTCAAGGAATCGAAAATGAAGAACCAAAACATAGAATAGGCGCCGCAGTTTAAAAGAGGGTAAAAAGTATGCAGCTGTAAATTTTGCGTATGGAAATCCTTTTCCATACCCTTAGATTTTGATTTGTTAAAAGCGCATGCGCCAAAACTTTCAAGGGGCATTAAAAGACAGATTGTCATATGAAACTAACTTTAATGAATACAAACGGGTTACAATCATCAGACACCGAAGCAAAGTACAGCATTTCTGACATCTCGTTAGAGTTTGACGTTGTTAGCAACCAGAATTACAAGGCTGATTGAGCACCAATATCAGTCAAAATTATAATATATTACGAAAAAACGTGCGTCATCATTCAACATATCCCAAAAGCAGGGCAGACACTATATGGAATTTTAGTTTTAGTGTTGCAGCAAAATTCACTTAAAAAAGGGATTTATTGCTGTGCGAAGATGAAGAACCGTTCAAAAGAGGAAGTGAAAAGTTTTTTAATCCAAAAATAACGAAAGTACAATGTTCGATTGAGGTATCCTAACCAAATCTACGCTAAACGGCTTAAACCTTATCAGCATTTGATTTAAATAAGAAAAACTGTTTGGGGCGGGAGGTGTAGAAGTCCAACAGTTGACCTTGTGTCTAAAGATTTACAAACTTCACAATGTTAGGCTTGATGATTATTTAACAACGAAATAAAGGTTTATGATTGACCTAAGGTCAACAGAGGATAATCAGTTGCATGGAAGCGGAGAACTGTTAGAGACGTAATAAACATTCAAATTGATAAAGAAGAAGAAGCCGAAAACCCCTTAATGTACATTTTTTTTTTTATTATATGATGCGCAGCTAAATATTGAAGCTAACAGATTAAAAGATGTAAATATACTAAATTAATTTTTTATTTTATAAAAAGGGATGTCTGTTCAGGTTTATCCAAATGTGCCTACAGCGCCGCCAAAAGAAGGGATAGTAAGAAAGCCCAAACATAAAAACCTTCAGATTAACCAACATTACACAAATGCAACAAAAACTAGAGCAAGACCTTTCAAAATACAGCAAAGCCAAACGAAGTATTCTGCTGCCTTTAATGCTGTTTACCTATGTAATACTGGAGCATCGACTATAAGTGCTCTATCACAGGGAAAGAGTGTTGGTCTCTTAGCAACGGGGATAGGCGCCCCCGCGGGTTTACCTCTAGGTGGTTTTGTCTTTGCTCTTTCTTGTTCATTAGCTGTAGGGGCTGCTAGCAAAAAATTAAAAACTAAACTCCAAAAACACACAGCTATGGTTTTAACTAATAACAGCTAAACTTAGCTCGTTTAAACTGACAATAAATAAAGCGCTAGTTTGACCAAACATCACGGGTGAAGAATTTAATCGTTTACAGGCCGATTTTGATGACTACAAAAGACAAAAGTTTGATCTTCAAAGAAAGGCAAGGACAAGTTTTCTCAACAGCCAGACCCCGACAGATAAAAAAGGAATGCTTAAAAAAAAGTAAACCCAAACATTTAAAATCTGTTCTAAAGCTCACAAAAAAACAACACCAAAAGGTGGTTTTATACTTTAGTTTATGAGCCCCAAACGCAAAAAGACCGTCGATATTGATTCTGATTTAAAAATTTTTTTTTAATTTAAAAAATATTTTGAGTTAGAAAAGAAACTCAACATGGGTAAGATATATGAAGGGCAAGACGAATTTTTGAAGGGATTTCTTGAGAGAAGCGTTTTTTCAAGAGCACTGAATGATATTGATCTAGAAGTCATTGATCCAACAAACGTGCGGGCAAGCGTTGTACATGCTATTTCTCAAGTTCCAAGTAAACTAACAATAGACCCGCCAGTTAAAAGTAATGTTTGCTGTTTAATCGACTATGTAACAATAAAAAGAAGAAAACCTAGAAGTCTGGGTCTCGACTAAACAACAGACTATTCTTTCTCGTAATGACTTAACACCCGGTTGGGGAACAACTGCTTGCACAGTTTGACCTGCGGCTGAAGAACCAAAATGAAGGCTCTGGTTGGGGCAAGGGCGAATCCCTTTGAGATCAGATTAAAACAAGGCTAAGTATGCGCCGATTGTTGGTAAGGCTTACATTCCACTACCTCCACATTAGTTGCAAAAAGAGCAGTTCTAAAAAATAAAGAATAAAAGACAACAAATGTTTTATGTGGTGTGTTCTGCAAGGGTGCTTAACGGGCCCGCAAAACCAGAGAGAGTGTCTAACTATCACCCTTACATCAATGATCTTAACTTTAGTGGGTGTCCTTTCCTGTTAGTGTAGACCAAATGATCAGTTTGAAGAACAAAACAAACCAATAACGGGTTTAAAGTATACACATGGGATGAGGGAAACAATTTGGTGCCATTAAAGTGTCCCAAGAACAGTCCAACAAAAAGGCGAACCAACAAAAATCATGTTGACTTACAAATGATGCTTTCACCAGCGGGCTACCGCATTAAAACATTGATACGCACGATAGTAGACTAATGAAGCATACTTCAAAAGATCATGCAAACAAGAAATTTTGTAGAAAATGTTTAACAAGAATGCCATCTGTTCAAGCCGCGAGCGAACATAAAAACATTGTAAAAGTTCTGTAGACTGTAAAAACGGAACTAATTACACCTCCACCCCGGATCTAAAGTTAGTTTTAAGAACTGGAAACGGGTGCAAACCAAATCCATATGTTGTTTATGCAGACTTTGAATCGCTCATTGTTCCTTATAAGGGCCAGCGCCACAAAAACTTCGGAAAACATCCCTTTAAAGAGTAATCATCAGATTTTCATTTGCTTTCATCGTTGTCAGGTCGATGGCGTCCATTCAACCAAAATTGTATAGAGGGCCTAATGCTGCAGAATACTTCTTAGAACGCATGCAGCAAGTGCGTAATGACTGTTCAAAAACTAAACTTATCTGAAATCATAATGACGCCTAAGACCAACAAAATATGACTCAGCCACACATTGTTTTGGGTTTGTGGTTTAAACTCAGTGAAGAAGCAACAAATCCAAAAGTAAGAGACCAAAGATCACATTAGTGGAAATTCAAGGGGCAGCACATGTAAATGCAATCTTCAATTAAAGTTTGAACCAAAGACATGGAAGCTGCCTGTATTCTTTCACAACTTGCGAGGCTATGACTCTCATCTTATAATGAAAGCAGTGGACGAAAGCCTTCAGGGGGTCATGCATTGCACAGTCATCAGAAAAGTAAAATGTGCTTTAATCTGAATAACATGTCTTTTTTATGACTCTATGCAGCACATGATGGGGTCATTAGAGTCACTGGCTAGTCCTTAAAGTCCTGCCCAATAACAAAGAATATTTTTACTCAACCTCGTTAGAAAGGCGTTTACCCTTATGAGTACATGAACAGTTGGGAAAGGTTTGATGAAGACACACTTCCTCCTAAAGGCGCGTTCTTTTCTAGTCTCAGAGGAAAGGACATCAGTGATTCTGATTACCAGCATGCCAAGATGCTGGCAGAAGTTAGATTGTAAAACGATGGAGACTATCAAGATTCATACTTGAGGGCAGATGTATGTTGTTGGCGGATATTTTTGAAAACTAAGAAAGACCTGCATGAAACATTATAGCCTGGATCCCGCGCATTACATTTCTGCCCTGGGATGAGCTGGGACGCTTTCCCTTTAAAATTTACTGGAGTACAGATTGATTTATTGCCAATTACCAATGATTCAGATGATTGAAAACGGAAATTTCGGGGAGGAATTTGTATGGCGTCGCATCATTAAATGTAAAGCAAACAACCCAAAAACTTGGGCGACTATGATCCAAGTAAAAGGTCTAACTATCTCATGTATTAGATCAAACAATCTGTACGGATGGGCAATGGCGCAATCCCTTCCGTTACGCAACTTTAAAAGTACACAGGCGGTAATCCGAAAAATATTCAAAAGGCATTAAAGTGGTTGGGCAGTTTAACGCCTGATCAACAGCGTGGTTTCATTCTAGAAGTTGATTTAGAATATCCTCATGAACTCCATACCTGCATAATGACTAATCCATTAGCAGCAGAAATCTAAAGAAAGGATCCAAGAGAGCCCCTAAACTTGGCCTAATCTTCGAGGCAAAAAAAATTATGTCTGTCCCTTACAGACTTCTACAATTTTATTTAAGACATGGTTTAAAGTTAACAGCTGTCCATCGCATAATTGCTTTGATCAAGAACAGTTCATGAAACCTACATCATGAAGAACACTGATCTTAGAACTAAATCTACAGATGCTTCGTAAAAAGACTTTTTCAAGTGATGAACAAAAGCTGTTTTTTGGGAAAAACTAGGAGAATCCGCACAAGCGCAAAGATCAGATTGGTCACCAAAGAGAACGAAGCAATTAAGCTGACTTCAAAACCAAATTATCAGGACTTTAGAAGATTTCATGATCACCTTTTTGCATAATGATGAAAAAAAAGAAAGTCAAATTGGACAAAAACCCGTTTTTATCGGGTTTACTGTTTTTGAATTATCAAAACTTTTGATGTTAGAATTTCTTATACTACTTTAACCCTCGTATCCTGAGTCCAGAGTAAATTTACACAGATACAGACAGTTTGTTATAGAATCCCTACTGAAGACATCTATAAAGACATGGAAAAACCCAAGTGGCTAAAGGGCCTGCAGGATGGTATGACACTCCGATTACCCTAAAGACTCCCTTTACATTCAATTACTAACAAGAAGGTTTAGGAAAGATGAAGGATGAATTATCTGGAAAGGTGATCAAGGAGTTTTTTTGGTTTAAAGGGAAAAAATGTACAGTATTTCGACCAGGGGAAAATCATTAAGAAAGCAAAGGAATATCTCGCAGCGTTGTGCAGTCAAACAATCACATACAACTACAAAGAAGCATTGTTTGGCAATAAGACTTTTCATCATGACAACGTAAAACTGCGATCTAATCTACATGAATTCAACCAACAGTTGTAACAAAGAATCGTTAGATAAACAAACACAAAACGAGTATTTGTTAATCCAGAGTTTTTCATATGCAATCGGGCACTGGAGGAAACCCCATAAAAAAGGGAGGTTTATTTTTCATCAACTTTAAATTTTAAGATCGACATAGCTTCATCCAATCATTTAAAACCCTTTTTTCATTTTGCTTGACGCGTTCGAATTTTTTTATTATTTCAAGATATTCTTTTTCCCAATTGGGGGTTTAGTTGTAGGTGATCTGGATGATTTAGCATGCATTGATTAATCCCCCCCAAAATGTTTCCTTAATAGCATTACACGCATGAAAGATTCCCGTATCATTTTCAAGGTCTCTCCTTTACCATTCTTGTTTCGTTCTGCACTTCCTTCTGAGCTTCCATTTTAAACCAAATATATTTACGTAAATTAACTAAGCAACTGGAACTGTGTCTGGTGGATTATCTGCAGTTCTTTTTTCGCAAAAGATCTTAGAGGGGTGGTTTTTGTTGTGTCAGTTTCTCGTAAATAATACACGGGGGGATTCATTTTTACAATTCTTTTTATTTCATATGGATCAACACTCCAAACTGGATCTGTTGCCCTGATGCGAGTGTCCCCTTCTGCTTCCCCCGTAAATAAAGGACCTTCTTTCAAACCAAACGGTAATAGTTTGCTGTGTGTACTGGAGTCTTCAGCAACATTTATTGTTTTTCTTTTGAAATTTCATGTACTGGTTTTAACCCTTTAAATTCTTCATTATTCATTGCGCGCAAAACCGAGGGCAGTCTTCTAACCCATCTGTGTTGCGAGAATTGTCAATAAGCTCTCTGTGATACTGGTAAAAAAAAGTCTTTCGGCAAACGTTTGTTAAAGTTTTCAACTAAAGCCTGTGATCTGTGAACCCGGAATGCCTCTTTTAATGGTAACTCTATGTTTAACAATAATTGATTCATTTGCCCTTTAAATTCTTTTCCATCATCGACTTGAATCATGCGAGGATAATTAGCGGACCCCGTTGGTATACCAGTTGTATAGCGACAGCAACAGCAAAGCACTCTTTGCGTTAAGGTTCCGCATCTTTGTATCTTGAAGCTATGTCAATGACTGTGAGCGCGTACTTAAATCTTTTTCGTCTAATCGTATCAAGGTAAATATAGAAGGCCCATTTGATGGGTGTCGTTCGGTATTGTGTTCACAAAGTTGGGTCTCTGTATTCGTTTGGGTGCGGGTAAATAAATTTGCCAAATCGTTTGTTAGATAACCATTCTTTTGCTGTTTGTTCACTGACCCCCGCTGCTTCGCTTAGCTTTTAATTGCTGTTATTCCCCTCCAATATCCTTTGGTGAATAATAAATTTTGTTCATTTTTTACTCACCAATATTATGTCAACAAAATACACAACAGTCATACCAAAGACAATAAACCCATTTCTTGCATCTTTTGTTTTTCCTGATGGATGATAAAAGTCCGCTAAATTTTGGTGGGGCAAAAGTCTCGATTGGTTTGCCTGTTACTAGATAATATTGTTTTTATTGCTTGATCAACATCTTTAAATGTGTAAGCTGCATGGCCCTGTTTTTTCAGAGATCATTAATAAAATCTAACTGCTCAATTCTCTTTCTTTTCATAGCGATCTTGTGCTGCAGCTAGTTGCTCCACACTTTGTTAAAGTCTTTTTTCTCTCGCCTTCATCTCGCATTTACAAATGCGTAATTACTTCCACTAAAAGCGAGCGCATTAACCCCCAAACGCCGCCTATCATCATTAAAGAGTGAAGCCATTTTTTATAAATTATTTTTTTTTACATATTTATATTCTCTGGAATTATTCCTTGCTTAACTAAAAAATCTTTCGTGGGAAATGAAGCTGTAATAATAGCAATCAGTTTTGCTGAGTCTTAAAAGTCTAGTTTGCCAAGATCTGCCGGTTTTATTTTAACGGGCTTTTCCCAAAGCTTGATATCCTACACTTAGACCTCCAATAACACAAATGGTATACAATTTTGGAAACAGTTTTTTTGCCATTTTTAAAAATAAAAAAATTTAAATTATTAAAAAAACAGACAGTGTGATCACTACAGCTACAAGGGGGCCAAACCTTTCCTGAATTTATGAATACCAATTTGATGACCAAGCTATTATCCCTAAAAAGGAGGGGCTGTATTTTTTTGGGCAGCATGTGGAAAAACAAAACAGCCCCCGGGGAACGTTCAGCATAGAACAGATTCAACAAATGCCGCCGCAAGACATTTTAAAGTATCATAACAGGTATAACGCAGCTGGGGCTAAAGGGGTGAAAAGTGTGGGCAAACGGTTCTTATTTTACACTAAACAGTCATAGATTTCCCCCCCTTGATTCTGAACAAGATCTTCGAAAAATTAACGAAAAACCGTTTTAACAAGTCTTTAGAGTCCTGGGATGTGATCTATACTACATTTTTGGGAAAATTTTTTCCCCTTAAATCAGGGGTTTAATAACTTTTAATCATATAGATTTTATTTCCCTCAAAAAGCCCGGGCCCAAAAATCAGCAGAACAGAAAACACTGAACAGGGGGAGAAAGAAACCCAACCAAAAAATCAGCAGAAAACCCCGAACAGGTGGAGACCTTAAAAACCGGGGCGTGTTGAAGCAGGAAGAAAATTAGCGAGGGGAACAGACAAAAAAAATTAATTTACAGAATATAACCAAATAAAAAACAAAAACACCGCCAACGCCAAACAAGTTGTTTCAATCCACTAAAAAAACCTTCATGTATTCAAGACCAACACCCAAGTCTTCAGGGAATTTTGAATTTAAAAACTGTTGCCATTTTGGCGCCCTTGCTGCTGCTGGGGGGGGTTTTTACTTTTATAAAATATATAAAGAATGGCACCAAAACAAAAAAATAAAAAAAAAGGGAACCCACAAAAAAAAACAACAGACCCAAACCGTCAAAAACAAAAGATCATTTTGACCCATTTATAACAAAATTTTTTAAACTAATTTTAAAATTTTTTTTAATAAAAATAGATCAGCGTTTTATAAAAGAAAAGTCAAAAAATAAAAACATGACTATAAAAAACATTTCCATAGACCAAAATTGAAAAATGCGGTTCTTAGGATGTAAAATTTCATTAAGATCTATGCAAGAACCTGGCAAAAATTTCCAACGATACACGTTTTTGGGGCGTGGTGTACTATATTAGGCATTTACAATTTAAGAAAAAAACAAGTTTTGTATTTTTTTGATAATTATAAAAAACTTAAATAAAGAACTTTGGGTTTTACTTAGAGAGACTTAATTACAACTTTGGGAACTAAACAAAACTTAATTAAAAAAAATTTAAACAAGAATTATTAAGAACTTGAAATAACTTTTTAAAAACTAATTAAAACTTGGGGGAACTAAAATTTAAAAAATTAATTAAGAATTGGGGGGACTTGGGGGGAGAGTGGTGTGGTGTACAAGGGGGGTGGGGGGGAAGACGGGGGCGTGGGTGGGGGGGCTCTGCGTGGGTGGGGGGGGGGACGGCGTCGGGGGTGGGGGTGGGGGGGGCGGCGTGCGGGGGGTAGGACAAAACACACACACCAAAAAAACAACAACAAACAACAAAAAAACACACAATAACAGGACATTTCTTTTTAGGAAAAGTGAAGTGCAGGGGGTTTAAAACAGTTTTTAAAGAAAATTTTCCCGGGTAGGTTGGCAAGATGGCACCGACATCATGATCGTTACTATATTTAGAACCCCGTCAGGGAGCAAATCTGCCGATCATGCGGCGGTTACGCGGGACGCGAGCACAAATTGTAGGGGTTTGCAAAAGGCTACCGTCGCATGACGTTACTTATTTAGAACCACGTCAACACAAATGGGGCCGACATGCGGGTTGACGTGTCAGGGGGAAGAGGGGCTTTTTGGGGAATCGGAAAAAATCTGCCGATTGGCCTATTTTGTTAATTTAGAAACCACTTCAAGGGAGCAAGATGGCTACCCATCATGCATGACGTTACTATATTTAGAACCACGTCAACAGCAAGATGGCTCGTATACAGCCTAACAGCGGCGGGGGTTTTGGGCACTTAGTAATTACGAACCGCTACAACGAGGCCAAACGTCAGGACAAGAAACTCACAAGGCCTGGGGGGGAGGGAGGTGGGGAGAGCGACGGGGGAGGCTTGGGGAAACCCAGTAGTTTTGTACAACCCCCTCATTGTATTTTTTAAACATTTTTTATAAATAGTGCCTACACACTACTCCTCTCCATACATAGATGTACTAAGGCCGCCTAGCCCTATCAGTTTTGCCCCATTCGAAAATCGCCATTCATTTCATAAGGGGACACTTTAGGGAGATGAACTGGGTTTGAAAATTTAAAAAATAAAAAGTATACACATCTTAATACACAGTCACTCACATGAACACTGAATCTGAAATTAACAATAAACAAGCGATCAAACTGGGGAAAATTTTTTTTTGGGAAAAACAAAAAATTTTAAAATAAGTTTTTACATACGAATCAGCCGTGTTTACCTCCGCCTTAAGAAATGAACGCCATGTTTTTTTAAAAAGGTTTTGCTGTCTCAACCCCCTCCCAACAAACAACCGCGATGGTTTTTTTTTTCTTTGGGCCACTTTCAACAATGCAGCGCCATTTATTAGATAAGGAACCACCATCAAAGTCAAACACGTATTTAAAAATGGGACTCTTGTTTCATTTCCTGAACCAACAAAACCTTTTAAAATAGTCCCTTTTTATTTCAAAGCAGTTGTTCACTTTTTTTTTGTTTTTTGAAAAACAATTCCCCGTTTTACAACATCTCCCTAATTTTTTTCAACAAAACTCTAACATGCATTTAAAGTAAAAAATTTTGGGCTCAAATACACAAAACCGTTTTTTCAGTAACGTTTTAGCCATTTAAAATAAAACAATTAAAACACAGTGGGGCACACCAAGCGCTTTAAAAATTAACACAACCTCTTTCCCGAGGTCCGACAAGCAATGGAAACCCGGTCGTGTCGCGTGACAGCCTCGAGCGGTGGCCCTGGCAAACAAATTTTCCAAATCATTTCTGATGAATTGGGGCAAAACCCCGCCGATGTGCTTTGTTTTCACAGCGCAGGCTAGGCGCCGGGTTTCAAACTGCCGGGACCCTAAATTAAGTGTTTTTTTTCAGCCCCGTGTCTGCCTGTCTGTGTACAAAATTTTTAGGGGGAAAATTTTCAAAGAAGTGTGCGGGTTTTTTGACATTTAACTGAGAGAAGAGAAAAAGAAAGAAAAAAGTGTGTGTGTGGTGTGTGTGTGTGTGTGTGTGTGTGTGGTGTGTGTGTGTGTTGTGTTTATGTCCTGTGTGTGTGTTGTGTCTTATGTGTGGGGTGTTGCATGGGGGCCCCCTCGTCTGTCTGTCTGTCTCTCTGTCTCTCCTTCTCTGTCTTTTTGTCTTTTGTCTGTTCTAGGGGAACTTGACCTTTAAAGGGGTTTTCAGGGGTCCGTGATTCTCTCTCTCCTCTTTTCCCCCAAGGAAAAGGCGGCTTTAGCCACTTTTGCCCAAAAAACCCGGGGGAGCAATGAGTTGAAGAAGTTTTTTTCCGTTCCTACTAGTCCCAAACCCATGAATATTCTTCCTTTTAGTAGTGGCATGGGGGAAAGATTCATATCACTAACTACGTGATGGAGCTCACACCTTGATGTAGGCACGTCACATGACAGGTTTTCTTTGTTGTAGGGTTTTGGATTATACATGCTACCCCGACCTTAAACACAATTGCATATCAGAATTATAAAAATGAAATCCCATTAAAAAAAACCTGGAAAAAATTTTAAAAAAATTTTTAAAAATTAGGGAAACAATTTTAAAAAAGGCCCCCGC
>JAFLJL010001361.1:15000-36548 GCA_018398815.1 Conus ventricosus | reverse complement strand
AGAGCAGAAGTTTGACATTAGAGCTGCTGTGGTGTAGGGACAGACCGTATAGTCCTGCCAGCTTTGTTCGGCCATTGTTCTGGCAATACCGGTTGTCAGCATGGCACAAACCCTGGCCGACTTGGATGGTGGTAGAATTGCTTCGTAATTCCAAAAAATCAAAATGATGATGGGCAAATTCAAAACTGATGCTTGTGGATAAACTGAATGTGTCCATCATATCTGTCACATTGTTAATGGGCTCGTAAAGGGACAGAGGAGGAAAGTGACCCGAGCGGGTCATTGTCCTGGGGATGCTAACGCCTACCTGCATAATCAGTTTGACTTTGACTTCTTTCTGAGAAAACTGAGACAACATGTCACAAACTTCTTGTGAAATCGTATTATTCTGAAAAGCAATGTAACGCGTTGGAAATACGCTCCATATTTTTTTTATCATACTGCTGTCCTGTGGATCTAGGAAGCTGACGGCTGTCAATTCGCCGGTAATCGTCGCATGAAGCTGAATGAAGACGTCAGTCCACACAGAGGGGCACTGCATGAAGGTCGACAGCCTGAACAGGTGCGCGCCAGGCGACCTCGGTCAGGGACTGGGAGCATCTTGAACAGGAGCACCAACACCACGTCTGGTAAGCCGACAAGGCTGGACTTGCCCATGGTGGTCATCTTCTTTGGGCAGCAGCAGCTGGGGCTTCTCTTTGCTGGGTGGAGGTGGATCCTGCTGAAGAGTGGGAGCTCAGGTCAGCCAGTTGATCCTTTTCTGCTCTGTAACCTGAGAAACAGACATGACTGATTGTCCAAGGCATACCATGTGATGCTCATAGAGAATACACGACTAGGAAAACGAGGCTGCAGAAGACCAATACACACAGCTCTGCCATGACCAAGTCCTTAAGGCCTCTGGACAACAGGACGTTATACTCACCTCTACGCTACTTGGTGAAGGGAAGAATGGAACAATGAAAGCTTGACGCTTCTCTCTTGGCCAATAAGGGATGACGAAAATTGATATGACACACAGAAACATCCTGTTATCAAAATGGACTAGGATGAAACCACCGGAACAGGATTATCTACCAGCATTTTTTTCATAATCCTCTCTAGTTCTTTATCTTATGCTGGATGCACTACGAACCTGAGGTCATTATGTCTTAGAGAGGACACTCCCTTTGTTCCACACCGCTCTCCTATTATTTCAGGTACTGCTATGTTCACTTTTGATAACTTTTCTTTTATTTGATTTTTGTTGGAAAGCGCCCAATGTGGTGTGTGTGTGTGTGTTGTGTGTGTGTGTGTGTGTGTGTGTGTGCGTGCGTGCGTGCGTGCGTGCGTGCGTGCGTGCGTGCGTGCGTGCGTGTGTGTGTGTGGCGGTGTGTTTGCGTGTAAATAATAATAATATAATATAATAATAATAATAATAATAATTAAATAATATATAATAATAATGATAATAATGTTTATTCAGTTTTTACAGGCCATTTGACCCATCATAAACAAGAAAAATGTTCGTTTCCAAAGTCAGGACATTGAGAGGAGTTGAGATCAAAAGAAAGAAATTCAAAAGGAGTTCAAATAAAGATGCGTGAAGACATACAATGCATAAGGCGAATAAATGTACAACCTTTTCTTTTAAACTGAAGTAAGATTAAGCTCGCCGCCTTATTTCAAGGCAGATGCAAATATATTGAGCAATTCTGAAAGCTATTGGTTTTTTTTTTAACTTTGAACAGAGTAAGTTAAGTTTGAGAACTGATGGGTAGCTGCTATAGAACTGTGGATGTACTTCGTCCGTGCTGTTTTATATTTTAAGCAAAAGAATAAAAAATGACACACATCTTTCTACACTGTTTGTATCACATGGTTTGCGTATAGGGTCTATACTAGGCTTGCCATACAGGGAGATTCCATTTAAGGGCAATCTGTTACAATCTCAAAAGACAAAGCTCGTCTGTGGTTCATAAGCTGTGAGGTCCCCAATGTAATCAGCTTTCAGTAAATCCGGATGATAATTACAGTATTCTGGGTAAGAAGACATGAGTCGTGCCACTCTTGTCGAAACATGTCTTTCAATCTGCATGTAAAGACTGAGAAAAATTCCGGTTCGTATTCCCACTGACTGTAGTTCCCACATATAGCCAAAACCATGACTGCATGAGCAGTTTTCGAACATGCTGACCCAGTTGCTCCTCCCTGACTTATCATGTGAATACAGCATATTGTAACACTGTTTTGGATAACGATCGTCGGGCAAGGATAGTAAGCGACACCAGTATTTGACAACGTATATAGGCATCTATTAGACTGGGAACCTGCCACTTCACCCGGTGCCATATTATTCTTACGTCTCTGCCCAACTCCTAACAGCATTTTGCATACTTTTATCTGTACTTTTTCGATTAGTCTCGTATTTTTTTAAATCCCAAATTTCAGAATCCGTACAAAGGATCGTTTGATTTTTTGTATCAAAAATTTTAAATACAGTATCTCCCGGCAGTCTGAGAACAATTTTTTTGATACCCGCTACAGCTCTTAGTGCTTTGCCTGACAAATTATTCACACTATTTGGTCCAGTTTAGGGTAGAGGCAAAGATTACCCTTAAATAAGTGTAGCAAGACTCCACCTTGACCGGATTTCCGGCAAAAAAACACGTTACACACTTTTTGATGAACCTCCGTTTTTTAAAAACAATTACTTTTTGTTTTGTTCCATATTGACAGTAAGACCCCATTTGTTACAGTATTGTTCAAGACAGTTTATTTTTTTTCTGAAGATCAGCTACTGAGTCAGACACAAGGGCAAGTCATCAGCGTACATGAGAAGCAGAATACCAATAGGATCAGCAAAAATGTCTATGCCACGAGCCCACTTGTTGCAAGTTCTAACTGAAGTTCAGATAGAAAAAGGGAGAAATAATAGGGGGCGTAAAACACATCCTTGTCGAACGCGAAAAGCAGTCAAAGTACTCTGTAATTTTTTGACCCACCCGTACTGCGGCTTACACCTGACCATACATGCTCTCCAATGTTTTGAACATTTTACCATGAATCCCTCTGTGCAGGAGAAGATATAATAGTTTTTGTCTGTTGACACTGTCAAAAGCATTGGAAAAGTCCACGAAAAGAGTGCAAAACCTCCCTCCCTGTTTTGTTAGATATTTCTGTACCATTGATTGCAAAGAGAATATTTTGGGTCTGTGGGTACTGTAGCCTTTCCTTAAACCAGCTTGTGACTCTGGTATTTTATCGTTGTTTTCACAAAAGTGAGTTAATCTGCTGCTCAATAGGGAGAAGAAGATCTTACTGATACTATCCAGAAGTGAAATTCCTCGGTAGTGGTCCACTTTTCTGGGGTTCCTTTCTTATGAAGTGGAAATATCACAGCTTTTGACCAGCTCTCTGGATAAACACCATTCTCAAAAATTTGATTGAATAATGGATGCAGGAATCTTAAAAGAAACCCACTGCTGGCATGGTGAAAAAATTCAGCTGGCAAACCATGCGGCCCAGGAGATTTTGATTTTTTTCATCCTGCCAATAGTTTTCACAATTTCTTCACGAGTGATTTCATTATCCAGTTCGGAATTCAAACAGTTCTGACAAGCGGCACTTGCGTGTTATTTGAGGGCCTCTTGAACCTCATCATGGAAACCATTGTCATCTCCTTCCACATCGACATTAAAACAGGTTTTGAAAATATTGAAACCATGACCGAGGTTAATTGAATTCAAATCCTGCGATTTGGATGAAGTGAATGATTGATTTTATGCCAAAAAGACTTTGATTTGTTATCCTCACAGGCTTCATTTATTTCCTCAAAACACGTGTGTTGTGATCACTTTGTTTAATTTTTACACAAGTGTTTAAAGGGTCAACATTTGAATCAAGATAAACCGTACAGATCCTCGTCGGCATTTGTCTTTCTAAATATATTTAACTTGGAATTTCGTTTGTTTCGTCACTCGCATTCTTCATCCCCCATGGGGGTTGTGCACGTGAGTTCGTACAGTCTGTTTTGACCCAGTGCCTGAGCGTGACCTCATTTTACTAGCCGCTGTTTGCACGAAAGAAAGGAAAACATTCAACCCCTCATCTACGCCAGTCTGCAATGCCGACGTGAAACTATGAAAAATAGAAACAGCATTTTTCATCATGAAGTCCGTGAAGTTTTCTGTATGTTGTTCTTTCCACAAAAACCTGACGCCCTCTTCAAGGTTGATATATCATCCTCGCCCCTCCCTTCACCATTAATTTCACAACAAAAGGACGTTATAACAGGGAAGTGGCCAGACTCGGTGCGATTTTCAATTTTACATATCTGCAACATATCAAACACAGGATAGAGCATAGACAATAGTCAACAATACTTTTGCCACGATTTGGGCCACGCACGTGATTTCTCCTTCACTGTCGCCCGAGGTTCTGCCGTTTAGAATGCATTACACCATAATCTCTGCAAAGTTCAATTAATCTGTGCCCATAATTATTTGTTCCTTTGTCTTTGGATTTCCGAACAGAATGTGGCATATTGATTAGAAATTCATCTAAGACATTGTAAAAAATCTACATGTTCATTTTCATTATCTGGATCAGTGTCAGAGAGCCCATTGTACGGAGTTAAAGTCACTGCACAGAAACCAGGGTAAGTCCCGGATATTGTCTGGCAATTTCAGTAAGATGATTGTCCAATATTATCAATACCACTCGTGGTCAAATTTGTCATTGTGTGTGTGTGTGTGTGTGTGTGTGTGTGTTGTGTGTGTGTGTGTGTGTGTGTGTGTGTGTGTGTGTGTGTGTGTGTGTGTGTGTGTGGTGTGTGTGTGAGAGAGAGAGAGAGAGAGAGAGAAAGGAGAGAAGGGAGAGAGAGAGAGAGAGAGAGAGAGAGAGAGAGAGGAAGGAGGAGAGATGAGAGAGAGAGAGGGGAGAGAGAGAGAGAAGAGAGAGGAGAGAGATGAACAGTAACTTACAAGTGAACTTTTCTATTTTATTTCTGTACCATTGTAAAGTGCATGATTCTGCCCAATTTTTAGAAGAGAGTGTGCAGATTAGTCCCTCAAATGTGGGATGGACTATTTAAAAACATTTCACAAACAGGGAACCATCAGCGAGGAGTTTGACCCAAAGCAGCTTTTGACTATTGGATGGGATAGCAGTGAGGGTAGCTTAGATGTCTGGAGACTGTGGTATTCTTTTATTCTTCTTTGAGTGTCCACAATCAACAATTTGATTTTTCTGACACTTTTCAGGTTGGACTGCCCGGCGAAGAAGGAAAAAAAAAGAAATCAGAGCAGCAGTTGCACTCTGACTGGAAGGTGTCAAGAGTGAGGGCTGCCACAGTCTTCTGCTGGCAAACTCATCTAATTCTTCTGATTTTTGTCCCGGCGAAGATGATTCGCCGATACTGTGTGCGGCACTGGATGGCAGAGTACTGTTGGTCATGTGTCCTCCTCTTTTGCGGACCGGAGCTGGATGAAGTTTGTTGTGGCTGACTGCGACCATGTTATTGCGAATCTTGTACAGCATTGTCAGACGTGCCATCTGCCGGCGGTCGCTGAAGGGAGGGCCATCCCAGTCGAGAAAGCATGTTATTTCACACTTGAGGTGTTGTGGTAGTGGTTCAACACTAAGCGAGCCGCCCTTCTCTGTAAAGTGTATTGCTTCCATTCTGTCCACATTCCTCTGTGTATGGGGGTCCCACACAGAGCTGGCATATTCCAAAAAGGGGCCTGACAAATGTCAGGTAAGCCCTCTCTCTCAGCTCTGTGGGGGCAGCTTTCAAGTTCCGACGAAGGAATCCCAACATCCTGCTTGCTCTCAAAGTAATAGCATCAATGTGAGAATCCCAGCTGATTGCTCTTCTCAGTGGTGACACCGAGATACTTGACTGATGACATAGTGCTAGTGTCAAGTGTGTGTCCATGCAGCTTGTACTGGTAGTGGAGGGGTCGCTGACTTCTGGTCACAGGAAGAACAGTACACTTCCCTGGGTGAAAAAACCATGTCCCAGCTCTTCTCCCATTCTCCAAGGCGATGAAGGTCCTCTTGTAGCTGGTCTTGGTCTCGCTGGGATGTGACTGCTCTTTTAGCTGCAGTGTCGTCAGCGAACAGCCTACAAGGTAAAGTTAGACTCTCAGGGAGATCATTGATGTATACAGGAACAAGCAAGGTCCCAAAACTGATCCTTATGGTTCACCCTGACATATTCTGATTGGGCTCCCTCCACTACAACTGCTTGACGTCGGTTTGACAGAAATCCCTTGATCCAGTGGTTGACCTCACTCCCTATGCCATAGTGGTGAAGCTTGTGTAAGAGGAGACTGTGATTTACTTGTCAAATGTGTTAGCGAAATCCATGACAAGGATGTCTGTCTGTCGTCCCTCTTCCATGCTCTCTACGAACTCATCAATGAACTCCAGGAGCTGGGTCTTACAGGATCGCTGTCTCCTGAACCTGTCTTGCTGGGCATAGAAAATCGTTCCGCTCTAGATGCTCCATCACAGAGCTCACGATGGTGTGCTCCAGCAGCTTGCAAGAGTTGCAGGTCAAGGAGACAGGCCTGTAATTCGCTGGGTAGTAATGCTCCCTCTTCTTGTAGATTGGTTCGACGAGCGCATCCCTCCAGTCAGATGGAACTTGACCAGTAGTGAGGGATGGCTGAAAGATGGCAGTGAGTACGGGGGCTATTTCCTCTGCGAGTTCTCTTAAGACTCTTGAGCTGACACCATGGGGACCACTGGCTTTATGAGGGTCCAGTTCTTTCAACAGTCGTTTGACTCCTTCTTCAGTGACCATGATAGTGTTCAGCTGCGAGTAAACCTTGTCTGCCATACTACACTTCTCCAAAAACTCGTCGTGGGAGTAATGTCTGCCATCACCGAACATTGATTGGAATTGTTGATTGAGGGCTCTGCTTTTTCTTTTGGGTCAGCTAACAGGGTTCCATTCATCTTGAGAGAAGCAACTCCTGCATTGTCGGACCTCTGGTGCTTGATGTATGTCCAGAAGCGTTTGTACTCGCCAGCTTGCTCGGATTCTTCTCCAATCAGGGTGCTGCTGAGGTATTCCCAGTATTCCCTACGTATTTTCCGCTGAGATTCTCTTCTGAGTTCCCGTGCCTTCACCCTCAGTTCTTCGGTACCCTGTTTCTTCCATGTTTTGTAAACTCTATTTCTCTTATTGATGAGGCGCTTTAACTCGGAGGATATCCATGGTAGAAATCTCCTGGTTCCTGATAGTTTGGTTAGAATGAAGGTGTGGATGGCTTGCTGGAGTGTAGCTTTAAATAGTTTCCAGATTTCCTCAGTGTTCATCGGGGTCTTCCTTTCTACTACTGCACGGGGTTCCTCACCACCCCCTCAGCCCATTCAAGTCTGCTTCTTGAAAGAAGATGGTTCTTTCTACTGGCTTTTTTTTCAGGGGGAAAGTTTAAGTCCCCCCAATAAGGAAATGCGCATGGGGGATCATAACGTCGATCAACGATGACTAAAAATGAAGTAGCGATCCTTTCAGAAAAAATGTCCCCCTGTATAAAACGAGTAAAAACCCAAAAACAAAGCGACCCAAAATTTCTATGCGAACTCACAAATACGATTAAAAAGTAAAAAAAATGAAAGTTTTTTGTGGGGGGGTTTTAATATGGTACAGAAAGGGAAATTGTTTTTACAATTTAAAAAATTAAAAATAACCCAAAAAGCTAAAAAAGCGTTGGGGATATGATACAAGTTTTGCATTACAATATATGGAGAGAAACAACCCGGATTGTGGGAATACCTTGGGGGTGACCCCCCCTTCAACAAAGTAGGCTGACCCTTCCTTCTTTTTGAATATTTAATTTGGGTATTTTGAAAATACTGAAATTTCCCAGGCATAGATTGTCATCATTAATTCTTAAAATTTAAATTGGAAAAGGGGAGTTTAAAAACACAAAACTTTTTGGGAAATTTAAATTTCATTCTACTAAAAAGATAAAAGAATATGAATGAATTTAATAACAATAAAAGAAAAAACAAGGAATACACAGTAAAGATGGGGGGGAATGAATTAATGCTGACAATAGCCAGTTTGAAAACCCAGCAAAAAGCTCAACCCTAAACTAACATGTCTGATGGGGTCTTTTTTGACTTCTTACTATGAAGATGAGAGTAAAATCCACCCGTATGCCACAATTTAAAAAAAGAGAAATCAAAGTAAAAAAAAAACCCTTATGCAAACTATCAAAGATATTGAGAGTAAAGAACAAATCAAGGGATTTAAAGAAAATGAAGAGGTAATAGAAATTGTTTTAAGAAAAAAAAGGTCATGAATTTTTTACACTAAGTAAAAAGCAGAGGGTTTTTGAAAGGGGGGAAAAGGTTACTAAATTTTCTGCGCTTAGAAAAGCGAACTTCATTGCAAACAAATTTTGAAAAACTCTGGATGGAAGGTAATACACGGAAAACCAAAGAAAAAAAAATTTTCGTAAAACCTTTTATGAAGATTATCCCGAAAAAGCCCAAACTTTGAAATGCAAGTTAAATTTTTGGTAAAATACGATACCAAAAATAACAGAAGAACAGACTAAATCATTTACGGGGTAAATAACAAAAAAGAACAGGGATTGATTAAAAAATAGAAAAAGGAAAAAGCCCTGGGTCGGAGGGGTTTGGAGCTGGTTTTTTCCCAAAATTTTTTTTGGAAACAAATTTGGTGGTTTTGAAAAACCCGAGCTCTAAATAAAAGCTTCAGAGAAGGCGAACTTAAAACCCCCCAAAAAAAGGGGTTTTAATTTGTATCCCAAAAAGGGGAAAAAAACCAAAAGAATATTAAAAAAGGGAGACCTTTTTTCACTTTTAAACCTTAATACAAAATTGGCTCATCTTGTTTTGCTAAAGGGATAAAAAAAAGTTTTTCCACACGATTAGTGAAGCCCAGAAGGTTTTTCCCAAAACAGTTTTAATAGGTAGTAACATTTGGGTTTAATTTTGACTAATCCCCCATCTCAACAAAAAAAAATACCCCCGGGGGAGCTAATTAATTTAGACTTCGAAAAAGGCTTTTCGACTCGTTAGATTGGATTTCATGCAAAAAGTGCTAGAGGGTAGGTTTAGGAAAAACCCAAAGTAAATGGTAAAAGTATTCTACAAAAAATTAAGTCTACTTTTTGTAAAGGGCCAAACATCATCATGGTTTTCTCAAAAGAAAGGGGTTTTAGGCAAGGTACCCGTCTCCCCATATATCTTCTATTGTTCAAAATTTACCTAATGATCAAAAAAGAAAATATATTGAGGTATACAAATCGGGGGGAAAGAACCAAGATTCACAATTGCCGATCCCAAAAAAATTGAACACAGGAATAAGAAATCTTTCAAAAAAATCTATCGAGATTTTTGATAGGTTTGGGAAACATAGGTTTATTTTAAACAAAGAAAAAAACACAAGTAATTTGGTTTGGGAAAAAAAAAGATGGGAAAAATAAAATAAGGGAACATTTAAAGAGATTGGAACCCAAAAATATTCACAATTTTGGGAATTTGTTTACTCGGGGACTTAACCCCAAGGGAAAAAAAAACTCAATGATAGAATGATAGAAGGAAGGCATATTAAAATTTGGCTTAAGGGGAAATCATTCCCCTTTAGGAAAAATGCTGCTTAAATCATTAATTCTGTCAAAACTCCCCTTTCCATGGGGGGTGTTTTTCCAAACCCCCTAAATTTTTTAAAAGAATTACAAGATTATGTTTTAGGTTTGTATGGAAAAAAAAAAACAAGATAAAATTAGTCGAAAAAGGGTTTTATTAAAGATGTACGGGGGGGGGGGTTTTGAACTACCTGAATACATGCTTCATCACGGGCATTTAAAAATTTACATGGATAAAAAGACTGAGCAAACAACAAAAAAGGGGAGAGACTGTTGATTTTTCATCCAATTATTGAGAACTTTGAAAATTTTCCCCCCAAAATATTGTCCCAAACACTAAAGACAAGTTTTCTGGAAAAGTTTTCATTTCTAACGCATTTTTTCTAAAAATAAACCAGAAAATGCAGAAAACTACTTGCAAAACCAATTCTTTAAATGAACATATAAAAATGGAAATAAAACAAAAAAAAACACAAAAACGGAACAACGAAATGTTTTAGGTATCGATTTTTCAAACCCAATGGAGATTCACTATCCCATGAGGAATTCAAAAAACAAAGTATAATATTGAAATGTTTTCCTATCTTAGGGTGGATCATATTACCTTTAAAAAATACATCAGAGAACAAGGGTTTGAGAATGGAAAAAAGAAAACATTGAAGCAGAAGTCAACACGCACAAAGAAAATATTTTTTGAAATAAGGTTCCCAAAACGTATTACAGGTTTTAGTAAAAAAAGGGGAACCAAATGTGTGAAAAATGGAGGAGAAGCACAAGACAGATACCTTGGAAGAAAGCTTTAAAAAAATGCATCAAATTAAAGGGATATTAAGCTAAAAATGGATGCAAATAAAAAAATTTGTGCTTCGAATAATTGAAAACGAATGTACTCTGAAAGAAAGGGGAATGTAAAAAGTTATAAGTAGTTTCTTGAAGGGGAAAAAAGACAGCATCGAACTGTGTTTGGAGTGCAAAATTGTCAAGATTTTGGAAATATTGCAAGAATTATTTAAAGGGAAAAGGTTTAACAGGGAATAATTGTCTCTGACTGAAAACACTTTTATATTTGGAGCAATACAATCCAAATGATACAACATTTCGTCTTATAATTCTAATACCCAAAACACTACTTTTTTGGTGTAAAATAAACAAATGTAAGCCTTCTTTAACAGTATTTTCTAAAAATTCTAAAGAGAGTTTTAAATCTTGAAAAATCATAGCAGCGTAAATTTTTAATCTGAAAAATTAACATTAACTGGATTAATTATAAGTATTATTTGAATGAATAAACAAAATCATAAGTTACCTGGTTTTAAACTATCTTTGTATGTGTTTTTCATTAAATAAAAAAAGGAGAGAGTGGGGGGGGGGTGGGGGGGAGGGGAGGGGGTGTAAGTGGGAGGGAGCGGGTGTTTGTTTGCCATTATGTCTTTAGTGTGTAAGAACACGGGAGGATTGTGTTAGTGATTTTTTTGTTTTTTGTGTATGGTTTGTATACCCAAACAAAAAAAAACAACCTTTCCCGGATACTTTTGACCCACTAAAATCCATTCAAACCGAAAAAAAATAACCCTTTTCAAATATTATGTTTCACGATTTTTTATCAATTTTCAAAAATGTACAGAATGATTAAAAACCCCAAAAAATTTTGGTTTAATTTGCACCCGGAAATTTACAGCAAAAAAAAAGATCATTTGTGAAAAGGGGAAAGGAGAAAGAAGGAACTGGGGGAAGGGGAAAAAGGGGAAGGGGAAAGAAATAAAAAAAGATTAAAAAAAAAAAAGAACAGAGAAAAGGATTTTTTTCCCTTAGTTTTCGCTGGCCCCCAAAACAATCCACAGTCCCTTTAAAGCTCGGGGACTGCAAAAAATGTCAAACAAGTTCTCAGGTCCCCAATACCCACCACCCTTCGGTTTCTGTCCTACCTGTGATTTATAGGAGTCGCTGAAGCCGGGGGTGGGAAAATTTCAGCTCACCAAGGGGGAAAAACCTTTTTTTGAGCCAAAATGACTTTCGGTGTCCAAAAGGCAAGCGGTCCCCTTTCCTGCCAGTCACTGGCAAAAGTTGATTTTTGAGCACTATTTGGTCTATTGGCCCTCTGTTCTGTGATTGCTGAGTGGGTGTTAAAGTATGGGGGGTTTTAAAAATTTGTTGCTTCCACTGGAGAGTCGCAAACGCGGAGAGAGTCGGTATGTCTTGAAAGTGACAGTTCACTCCATCCCGACAAAGACCGTGTGATGTTAGGGTTCCCGCAAATTGCACAGCCCCAAAAGGGGCTGCGATCCCCCCTCATTGGTGGGTCGTACGGGGGAGTGTGGCGCTCTGACAGTAGGCGTGAAACAGCCACGGGTTTCGCATCAGTCCCCTATCCCCCACATAACAGTAACATGGCGGGTTCCCACACGCCCGTGCGGGACTCACTGGGAACAGCCCGGGGTTTGGGGGTTTCTGGAGCTATGACGGGAAAAAGCACCCCGCCAGATAGAGCAGGAGGGTATTGTGGTAAGTTTTAGATTTTTTGACTGATCTGGCCAGGAGCGTGAAAGAGGCAAGATTTATTCCAAGTGTCCGAAATTTAATTTTTTCTTTCTGTGGTCACTCGACAGCATTTGGCTAGGGTGGTTTGGGCAACGGTTTAGAAGAAATAGAGGGGGGGGGAGTCAGTCACTGGACTTCTGCGATGCCGTAATGGGTGTTACCTTTGCTGAGGGGGGGCTGGGCCTCCCTTTTGGACCGGCTGGCCTGAGGTCAGCATGGGAGACCGTTAGGGGCCGGGAGAGAGGGTCCGGGAGTCTGTGACGCCGAGTTTTTTGTGTTCTTTGCGGCGGGCTTGGGTTAAGAACCCCAGGGTTAAAACAGGTGGAAGTAGGGCGAGAGGTTGACACATGCCGATTCTCCCCTAATACGGGGTCTAAAGGGCGTCTTGAGTCCCCCAACCGCCCTTACATGATGGTTCTGCCATTGTTTGTCGGGACCGTGGGGGGTAAAATGTCGTTTGGGGTTTGGAGACAACATGGCACCCCGGGCGAGCGGATCTGAAATCATTTGAAAATTGCTTCTAATTATTCCTTAGACTCGACGTGGCGATGGCCACAAAGGAAAGATCGATTGAAAGAGGCGGGGGGCCTAAAAAACTCCCAGCACCCTGGCTCTAAGGCCATTTTCTTAAAATGAGCAGAACGGGAAAAAACTGAAAGCTGTTTTAATTATTCAAAGGGTTTTTGAAATTTTTAAAAAAATAGTTGAGGTTTTTGCCTATGGTTTGGCTTGCCGTTACCTAGAATGAGAACAGGTAAGTTCTACAGGGGAAAAAAAATATAGTAAACGGAATTTTAAAATTTCTGTTTTTAGATTTTATTTTTTCAAACTCCGTTTTTTTATTCCTGAAAATTGAAAACTCAAAAATTTCCCCTTTTTTTCTACGTTTTCTGGAACTAAAAGAGTTTTTGGGATTAAAATAAGTCTGAAACTGAAAACAGCAATTTTAGTATTATCACGATTGTATCGTTTAAAAATTTTCAAATCAAAGCCAAAAAAAACCCCCCAAAAGTTATAGCCTTGCTTCTTTCTTGTGATTTGGTGGTAAGTTTTTTTAAAGCGCACCTGCAGGTTCCTCGTGGTTTTGATCACTAGACAAGTGATTTGTACTTGCCCTTTTTGGCTGGCAAACGGACAGGGTTAATCCAGCGACCCACCCCGCGTACCCGTACAAAATGATTTAGATCCTGTCGTGAAAAGGGCATTTTGATGATCCTTTCTCCTGGGTTGCTCCTATCCCCAAACGAATGTTTTCCTGTTTATTTTTTAATGTTTTGTCATTTGAGCCTGAATGGTCCCGGGGGATTATTTGTTGTGAATTATGCGATTATTACTTGGTTTTTTTTTTGTGCGTTATGTGCGGTTTTGTGTGTGCAATTGCCCTCGGTCGGTCTGTTTGCTTATTTGTTTCTTGCATGGTTTGTTTGTGAGGGGTTTTTTTGTTGGTACTTTACACCCTGAGTCCATTGCAGGGTGAAAAAGCAACCCGCCATTGATGGGGGGGGGGGTGTAACGTGAAACCCGAGGAGCGTAGCACTGCCGAGGTGGGTGTCCGGGAAAGAAAAAGAGATCAGTTGGTGGGGGATGTGGATGTGTGATCTTTTTTTAAATTTTATCAAGTTGTGGCATATGCAGTTTAATGGTGGTTTTCAGTTTTCTGATATTTTCATACAATTAGTAATGCTTAAAAGGGCCCGGTGATGCCCCTGCTGTGGGGGAAAATTGGCATTTTTTATTATTTGTTTTCATAATCCCCCGCCCTTTATACTGTTCCTTGATAAAAACTGACCGCATAGCTTTATTTCCCCTGGTTTTGATGTTCGTATTCTGCCGTTTTTGCAAGGGGGGGGCCCTTTTTGCTCATTTTTATGTTATGAAGCAACTGCGTTGTTGATTTCAAAGATTTTTTTTTACCTCCCATCGTTTTTGGCAAAGGGGGCCCTTTTTGACTTTTGTGGAAACCTTTCCCAAATTCATTTTATTTTGTTTTGTGGGGATATTTTATGTGCTGAGGGCATCTTCATGTGCTGCAGGGGGGCTATCTTCATGTGCTGCAGGGGTATCTCATGTGCTGCAGGGCCTATCTTTGTCTGCAGGGGGGCTATCTTCATGTGCAGGGACTATCTTATGTGTGCAGGGCTATCTTTTATGTGCTCAGGGACTAAATCTTTTGGTTGTTTTGGGAGGGGGCTATCTTTTATGTGCTGCAGGGACTATTTAGTTGCAGGGGGCTATCTTCAACCTCTTTTAAGCTGAACCTATTGTTTTAATGTTGAATTCACTAGAACTTTGTGTTTTTGGGTCAATTTGAATTTTTGCCTTATAAGTTTGTTTTTTCCCTACTTTACCTTTGTTTAATGCGCTTTTTGAAAAAAATTTCTCATTTGAATGTTAGCTTTTTTAAATATGATTTGTAGTAATACTTATGTTTAAAAACACATTTTGTTTTTTGCTTAATTTGGTGGTGAGCGTTTTTCTTTGGCCAAATGTCCTTGGTTTTAAAATGACTTGAAAAAAACAAGAGGAAACCAAAAAAACGGGGTTGTTGGGAAGAGTGTGACAATCATACCTTCACCCCCTTTCCACTCCTCTTCCCTCTTTTCCCACTTATCCCTCTTTTTTTTAGGTTGTTCTTTTTAAAAAGAGTGTTTGAAACTGTTTTATAAAAACATCGAAGGAAGTTTCATAGTAGACAACATTTTAAATGCAAAATTTTAATGTTCAAAGGCATCTGGCCTGCGGGATAAAGTTGAACTGAACCTGTTTTAAAAAAAAATTTGTGGCGATCGCCGCATTTCCCGCTGGGTTTTTCCTTTTTTTTTTTTCCGCAGGTTCATCGGGACTTCATACTGAAAAGTATAAACAAAAAATTTTGTTATTTTTTTTTTTTTTTTAAAACCCTTTTTTCAGCAAACCAGCATACTTTACTTTAATGTTACCCCAGCCAAGGTTTTTTTTTTCTTTCTTTTTTTTTTCACCTTTATCAGGGGCATTGCCATCTCATCATTTTTATCCCTTTCATACATCATCATCATCTCATCTTCTCTTTTCATCCAGGGGGCCCCTTTCCCCACAAAAAAAAAATTTAAGGTTTTTCAAGGGTTTTTAAAGGGGATATTTTAATTTTTAAGGGGGAAATTTAGCCTACGATTGAAAAAAAAAGGAATAATTTCCTTACACATGTAATCTGTGTCTTTGCCAGCCCAAATCATTAAAAAAAAATAAAAAAAAGAAGTCTTTTTACAGAAACTGAGAAATCAAAAAAAGAAAAATTTTTAAACTGTTTCTGGACCCTCCTTTTCTGGGGTGTCCGCGTTTGTTTTTAACCTTATTCAAAGATCATCAAAAAGCTGAAATTCATTAATTCTCTTTCCCGGGAGCGAGCGGAGGCCCCCCCCTCTGGCACTTTCATAGGGGGTTGCAAACTTTCTTTAAAATTTCAGCCACGTATGGTTTGTGGGAAGTTGGTGAATGGTTGGCGGGCCCGGACTGCCTAATTTGTTTGGGGGGAGGTCGGAGCGGGATAACCCCCCCCTTTAAAATTTTAACGTGGGTACCTTCCTGCAGCTCCACAATGAACTTTTAAAAAAAAAAATATTTTATTTTTTTTTTTAAATTTTTTTAATTGCTTTTTTTTAAAAAAAATCAATAACAAATAACAAAAAAATTAATTTTTTATAAGGAATTAAATTTTAAAAACTAGAAAAAAAGTATGAGGGAAAAGGAAAGAGAGGGGGGGGGAGTGTGGGGTGAGAAAAGAAGAGAGAGAGAGAGAGGAGAGAGAGAGAGGGGAGAGAGAGGAGAAGAGAGGAGAAAGAGAGAGAGAAGAATTGGGTTGGGTTTTTTGCGTGACTTCAAATGCTTTCTTTAACATTGCTTTTTAAAACGGTTTTGGATGTTGGACAAACAAGGTAAAACACGTGGGGGGTACATGGGGAAACAGATTATCAACCCTATCGTTTTTAACACCAAATACTAATACTTGTTTTCTGCGGGAAAAAGTGGCCTTTTGCATGTTTTTGTTTGGGTTGTGTGTGGTGTTGTGTGTGTTGTGTGTGTGTGTGGGGGGGTGGTGGTGTGTTGTTCTTGGTGTTTTGTGTGTGTGTGTGGTGTTGGTTCTCTCTCTCTCTCTCTCTCTCCTCTCTCTCTCTCTCCTTCTCCTCTTTTCTCTCGTTTCTTTCTCTTGTGTGTGTGTTGTGTTGTTGGTGTGTGTGTGTGGGTGTGTGTGTCTCTCTTTCTGGTGTGGTTGGGGGTTGTTGTGGTGTGTGTGGTGTGTGGTGTTGTGTGTGTGTGGGTGTGTTGTTTTGTGGTGTGTGTGTGCGTCTTTTTCTTTTTTGTTTTGTATGTTGTGCGTGGGTGTGTGTGTGGTGTGTGTGTGTGTGTGTGTGTGGTGGTTTTTGTGTTGGTGTGTGTTGGTGTGTGTGTGTTGTGTGTGTTTGTGTGTTGTGGTTTGTGTGTGTTGTTTTGGTGTGTGTGTTGTGTGTGTGTGTGTGTGTGGTGTGTGTGGCTACTGGTTAAGTTGGGGGGGGGGGGGGGGGGGGTAGGGGTGTGGGTTTTGCTGCTTTTAAACAAGAAAGTAGGTTTTTTTTTTTTTAATTTCAAATTTTGGGCCCCACGAGTCACTTTTGTTATGGGCGCGTGACGATTGATTTGAAGATTTATATATATTTCACTTTTTTTCAGTTCAACAGAAAATGGAGAATGCCAAAATTGCAAGATATCTAAATTTTTGTTTCCCCCCCCGAAGTTCGTCGCAATCGGAATATGTTAAAATTTGCTGCAAACATTTCGTGTCGTCTTTAGAGATCGGAAATGATGTTTTTTGATGGATGAAAGCCACAACACTTCGCTTTTTTAAATTTTAAAAGTTGTCCCACTTTTGTTTTGTGGATTGGTGACGATTCTGAGGAACGGGTTTTTGACCCGATGTTGATGAATTTGATGATTGCCGACGAAGTCCGTAAGATAACTAGCAGCCTTCTCGGTTTTCCAATTCCACATATTTTTTTCCCCTTTTCCGTACTTGCAACGCGATTCGCCCCTTTCCCGAACTAAAGGTCTTTTTGCCACTTTACGGAAAAATCGCTGTTTTTTTGTCTTGCATTCAGTGATCCGCTTCGATTTCTTCCTTCTTAACCAAACGGGTCAAATGCGCAAATTTCCCCTTTGGCATGATGACAGCGCAACAGTCGAACTGGCTCGCAAAAATAACCAACTATGAATTGTTCCCTTTGCTTGAAAACGGGGCGACCACGAAAAAATTGAGAGGGGAAAAAACGATGTCCGAAAACTTGTTCGCTTTTTTTCCCGATTCGTCTTCAAATGTCACGGTTTAGTTTTGGTCCCCAAAAAAGAGTTTAAGGGGATTTTAAGGGATGGTAGGGATATCGAGTTTCAAGGGTTTTCAAGGGCCTTTTTGACCCAGTTGTATTTTAAAGGGTTTTCAAGGGTCTTCAAGGGGCGTACGAACCTGTCATCGCCATTAACACTGTTGCCACTACAACCATGTTGTCCGACAATTCTCTGCCCATCTCCTTTCTCCCCTCCTGTGTGTATAGCCACTATTAAATGCTACCAACTACTATTGTCTTTTTATGTGTGTTTAGCACTATAATGCTACAAACTGCTATTGTCATTTATGTGCTTTATAGCCACTATTCATACTGCAACTACTATTGTCTTTTAAATGTGTATTAGCCACTATATTATTAATTCTTTTGTCATATTATCACTAAAAGTGGTACAAATCCTCTGATATGTTTCCAGATTTTCATCATCATTATCATTATTATTGCAACTTTATCATCATCATCATCTTCATCATCATCATCATCATCATTGAATTCAAAACTCGCAGTGTCTCCTTCCCAAACGGCCCTCGCTTTCATTCAAACCCCATCTAGCGCCGAATTTCGAGAAGACAGTGATTACTCATTCTTCATTGTCATTGCCTGAATGTTGTTTAGGCTATCTAGCCTTGCCTACGGAAGACTAAGAGGTAAAATTGTTGTGTTTTGTCTTGTAATTTGTTTGTTTTGTAAACCGGTCGATTTTACCAAGATTCCTTGTCATTTTTTTAAAACAACGCCATAATCCACAGTCAGACTGCAAAGTTTCTATACACCATGCTGACGCTATCATATCTTCATTTAGCAAAGTTAAATGATTCTGCTACATTTCTTGAATGGCCTTGCGGGACTTTTTTAAACATTTCAAATTTTCAGAATCTACATGTGAAATGTTCATGGTCATTTTCTATATCAACCATTTAAAAATTTTCCCACTTTAAGTTAAATGTACCATGATTTCTACATGATTTTACTGATCTAGGAAGAAAAAGGTGGGCCTTAGAAAAAAAGAACCTCGTTCCAGGTTTTGACCCGACGGTTTAAAATGACTCACTTTCCCCTGCTAAGAATACACACACACACACACACAACAAAACACACACCACACACACACAACACACACACACACACACACACAGAGAGAGACAAAAACATCAGCATGCTGCAGTGCGCACGCACACACACACACACACACACACTAAAACGCACGCATGCATTAAGACGGCCCGTGGACACACACACGCACACGCGCGCACCAAAAACACACAACACACACACACACACACCACACACACCACACACACACACACACATACACACACATATGGGATGCACGCACGCACGCACGCACACACCACACACACCACACACACACACACACACACACCACACAAAACCACACACATACACACAAAACACACACACACACAAAATCACACGCACGCACGCACGCACGCACGCACGCCACGCACTCACGCATGTAAGCACAACACACACACACACCACACACACCACACACACCACACACCACACACCCCACACACACACACACACACACACACACACACACCATCGATACATCGTGCCCCTTTGTTTTTGAGAGCAAGAGAATGAGTTAATGAGAGTTTTTAAAAAAAAGGTCGAAAAATAGCATTCATTACAGTAATCATTCACCCCATGTGCCATCTGTGACGATTCAATCTAAAATGCTCAGAAACGTAGTTTACTCTTTAGTACTTTAATTTACCAAAAAAAAAGACATCAACCCACCATCCTTAATAAAACGCCTTAATAAAAAAACAACAACCACTAAAAACAAAAAAAGAAAAACAAAATCTTACTTCCGTGACTGCTAAAGTCACAAACACACATGAAACACACATGATCCCTGAATTCTCAACAAATTAATGTCATACAAGCCTTGTACTGGAAAGACTAACTAACTTAAAACAGTAGCCATGTATACCCTATTGATATAACCGTCATTAAATTCATCATCAAAAATTCATTGCTCCACTGCATGGTTTTTCAGTTTGGTTTTTTCCGCACCTTTGTCCTGTATTTGTCTGTCATTGTATCTTCCACTGTATCAAAGAAAGAGAAGTTCAAGAAATCTCTAAATCCATTCAAAGAATGCGCTCGAATGTATGCAGTCTGTGCTGACAGTGCAACCAAGCGCCATTCACAAACAAACTACTCACAAGTCTTGTACTGGTCAATTCGAACACAACGCGGGATTCGAACAATGAACACAGACAGCACCACTGAAAACGTTCCGTCTCTTTCCTTGTGCTGCCCACTCCCAACGGACTCCTACTAGTGACAGTCGTTCTGATGTCACGTCACGGCGCACAGCCCTTGTTACACTACCCACCCCAGCTTTTTTTCTCCCCCTCCCCCTCCCCACTTCCCGCCCGCTCTCCTTCCCCCTTATCTCCCCCAGCCCCCTCACTCCTCCTTCTCACTCCCCTCCGCCGCTCCCCCCCCCCCCCCCGCCGTCACCCCCTCCCTTTCAAACCTCTTCCCCTTTTAGTGGAGTCCAGAAATGTAAAATAAGTCCAAACATAGGATTAATTGCAAAAGTTTTGAATTTTGTTCAATAGTTTGAGTACTAGCACTGAAACAACATATGAAAAAAGTACATTGATAGGAATATCGGAAGGGGGTCTAATAAACAAAATGACGTCATCACAATGGAACGAAACACTAACATTTCTGATATTAACGTAAATACCATCATGTAGCATGTCGTTCGAAAGGTCTTGACGAGATACATTCAAAGTCATTAAGCAAATAAAGATATTTATAATAGTATGATAAAAAAATGATAAATGTGTTGTCCCGGTAATGTTTTTGAGGGTGGAGCCATAGCGCTTTTGACATCGTTCTGGAAGCACTATTATCCAACATAATTCGGCGTGTAATTATCGAACTAGAGCTTGTGAATCTCTAAATAGAGTTCCTTTGTCCATATCAAACTATGTAATTACATAGATATGTCAAAGGGCCACGAACAGGCCTCTATTTGCAGATCACGAATGTCATTATCAGCAGCATGTTGAGAGAGGGGGAGTTAGAGCAGCCAATTCCTTTGCACTCTCCACAGGCCAGAGACATTCCAGTCCATGTTTTCTGCATGTACAACGCTTTGACTGACAATCTGTCTTGCAGTTGCACCGGATCATTTTCAGCAGAAGCTCTGGAGCAGGGGGGAGATCAGTTGTACAGGGATCCATTCTGCCAGATGACAAGCGCCATCCGCACAACTCAGGCTGGAGTTCGCAGCTACTGTACATCCAGTTCTAGAAAACAAGAAACAAAAGCATTTCAGTCAGTCTCTTAGACTTTACACAAATTCATAACACACACACACGCGCGCACACACACACACACACACACACACACACACACACACACACACACACACAACACACACACACACACACACACACCACACACACACACATAGCGTGCCCACAAACAAAAATATGGGAAGTATGTTTGCCGAAGGAATTTTGAACAACAGAGATGCATTTGAGACACACGAAAGAAGAGAGGCAGACAGACAGACAGATGGACAGACACACAGATATGGAGAGAGAGATAATTACCTGCACTTGATGGTACACGCGGAGACTGTGGTACGTGGCTGCTGCTGAAGTTGGAGGCAGGGAACGTACTTGGACAGTTGTGACGCTGGATGTCACCTTCTCCCAGAATGGTAACTCAGTGTGTCCAGATTGTCTTCTGCTCCTCACCCATAGAGAGAAATCAGTGCTTTTTCCCCTGCTGAGATGATGTCTGTAGCACTTTTTCCACTGGTGCAGAAGTCTCAGCGGCCATTCTGAAGCTTGCGTTTGTTTTGATTTCTTCAAGGCAATCCTTTACCCAGTCCAACAATCTGGATGTGGTGTCGCATCCGTTTATAGCATGAAGAAAGGGATAAAGTGGCATATTTCTGGACCTAGATGAGTTTTCATCCACAGAATGTTTATTTCTTTGTGCTTTTTGGTCTTCAGTTCAGATTTCAGCAGAACAGGCTTGTGTA